>LZPO01108542.1:0-12795 GCA_001675575.1 Neotoma lepida
GTGGGGCGGGGGCAGGCTACTAGTTGCTAATTACTTAGATGGCTTTTTAACTCTAAGAAATTGCTAACTAGGTTCACCTGTCCAAGATAAAACTCCATTTTCCAGAAAGCATTCAAGATAAAGTACAAGAGAACCAAATAAGATCCCACACTTCTTCAAATGTCAACAACAGATATGCAAATCTTGTAAATTTGTGACCCTAAGCTCCTGATCCTGCTTTCACAATCTCCTTTATGGAAAACGACCTGAAAATAGCTGTGTGCATTCATTTCTGTGCTTCATCCTATAACTCCTTTCTTGGCAACCATAAATATAACATTCTTCTGTCAAGACTAATTTGTCCTCCTCTGAGTAAATAAAATGCAACCCTGGTTAATGTTTTATCTCTAGGTGTTAAAAGTCTCCTTAAGGGTCTGTTATACTTATCCTTAGGCTCAACCTACATTGCTTGCACTTCACCCTATCTAAAACATGCACCATACCTCATCCTATATTTCTCAGATAGAAAGGAATCCTCCCCACAAGGGTATTACCAGGCAACTGGAACACCCTGGTCATATCTNTATCATTGCTTGATTCTCTCCTGCCCTGTGGGAGCTTCTAAAACACCCAACTTCTTTGTCTTCGTGCCCAACAGCCCCTTGTCTTCTTGATGCTTTCCCTAATGGGTAAATTTGTTTTCTTTAAGCTGGTCTGCTGCTCTGTTGTTTCTTTTCACTGTCAATGTTTCTAATCAGAAATTAGGTAGGTGTGGCCATGGTTGGGCACTCTTAGCCATCTAATAGGATTCTCCAGTTTATTTTACATTTTCTGTCCCTGCCTCCTTTATGGCTAATCAGATTTATTTCCTGCAACATTAAACAGATTTAACTTCAAGTGATTTCAAACATGTTCAATGGAGATTCAGGCTACAATTCTACTCAAAAGCTTCACATTCAGACTCATCTCTCAGCTATATGTCCCTCTTCTACATGTGCCTTAAACTTTTTATGGTGGTAGCCATGCCCTCCACCTTTCTAGGTTCTATTAAAAACATTCCACAGTTCAAATTTTCTTTTACCATCTGCTTAAGTCCAGAGAACATTTTTTGTAGGAGCTGAACTTATTTCTTTATAGAAACCAAGCAGACAGGAATATACCTTAATAGCCATCTTTCCCCAGATAGAGCTTAATCAGAAGATCATACTCTTTGTTTATTTGTTTTTGCTTTTGAGACAGGGTTTCTCTGTGTATCCCTGGCGGCCCTGAAACTCACACTGTAGACCAGGCTGCCCCTGCCTCCAGTGCTGGGATTAAAGGATTAAAGTCACTACTGCCTGGCTCAGAAGTCCATACACTTACTAATATATACCTTTCTGGCCCAAATCTAAAGAGCACAATCTATTTCATTATCAGTAGCCTAACCCTCACTCTCAGTGTAGGTGCAGAACAGGAGTCATATCAACTGAAAAAGACTATCCCTAGAATGCACAAATGAAAAATACATTAGTCAAACAATATAGAAATAGTTAAATGTTCTCACAGCAGTATACTTCAGATCCACTGGGCCCTAAATTTCTAGGCAGATGCTCAAGTTTGAATCTGTACTGTGCTAAATGAGGAATATTAATTTTATACCACTAAATTAGGACACACACAACAAATCTCCAGAATATATCAAATACACCAGCAACTTGAGAATAGTAACAAAAGGAGGGATGACTGGTGGAATTTTAAGATAAATATCTTGTCATAGCTATTCTGATTGCTTATCTTTTGGTGTCACTCACAGGCATTCATTTACTTCTAGTATTTGGTCCCTGCATGCTTAACCTACATCTAGTTTGTTTCTTCTAGAGCCAAGAGTTCCATCTCTTTAACAAGGATTTTTTTTTTAGCCTTTCCCATCTGGAATTCCAAATCCATTTACCTCCGTGGGCCATGTTACATGGACCTTATACCCAAACTGCCCCTAAGTATAGTTATCTTCTTATAGCACCCACCTTATTGGGGCCAGAACACCTTCCTGGACCAGATAGAAGAGCATGCTGAACAAGAGACCTTCAAACAAGATTCCAAGATTGGTTGTTGGTCCTATTAGAGGGGGCCATGGGAAGACATGACTAGAAGGGTATGCTTGAGAAACAAGAAAGAAAATGAAGATTGAGTTCTTATCAGAAAGTTTTCATAAACCAAGTCTTGTCCAGAAAGTACCTTTCAAACCACCCAGGAAAATAGTAGCTCTTTCAGTTGTGGAAGGACACATCTGAGTTTATTCAATCAAGACTAGCTGTGATAGTATCACAGAGTCTCAATAGCCTTTGAGAAGTAAACCAAATCAATGGATCAGTGAAGATGCCCCCATTTTCATTATGGAAATTACATGACAGAATTGCATGGTGTGTCATCATAAGCAAAAGATTTTACTTCCTGTATTAGTTGCTGTTCTGTTGCTATGATAAAATACCAAAGTCAAGGCAACTTATGAATGAAAGGGATTCAAGCCCATCACAATTACAGTGGGGAAGCATGGTAGCAGGCAGGAATGATGGCAGGAACAGCTGTGAGCTCACATCTTGAACCACAAGCAGAAAGCAAAGAGACCTTACCATTGTGTGTGGCTTTGAAACATCAAAGTCCATCCCCTAGTGCATGCTTCCTCCAGCAAGGCCACACCTCCTAAATCATCCAAATAGCAACCCAATCAAGTGTTCAAACATCTAAATCTTTATGGGACATTCTCATTCAAATCATTGCAGTTCCCAAATAAAAATTCCTGTAACTACTCATCTGGGGCAGATGGTTCTTCTGTCTTTGTCCTTATCCATGGCTTCTGTGCAGTATACTCAATAATATTGTCTTTTCTAAGCTGCCAATAATAGGTGAATTCATTCACCGCCCACTAATCCTCCATCATTCTATGAACATAACTACTGGGATAATCTGTAAGAAATTTACTTCGTACCTATGTAAAAATGGAATTTAGTTCTTGCTTCATCAATTAGAAAGATTATGATGGTGTGTAATCTGGAAACACTTGAGCACAGTGCCAGGCACACAGTAAGCACTCAAAAGTATCAGCTCTCAGAAATGTTTGCTCTTCTGGGCCTCTATTTCCAGTCTCCTAGACTAAACATCTTCACTCTTTCCCTCTGTTCTCTTCCCAGACACATCATGGAATTAGAAGAACTTGAAAAACCTGGGTCTATACCTACACAGAATTTTCTATAACCTTTTTTCTGCTCTGAGCTCCTAAAACTATTTCATAGAAAAATGACCTTATTTTTAAATAGAAGGGGCAATTGAAAATCACTGAACGGACTTACCCCCTAATGATTTTTTTCTCAGACATAATTATAATAATTAGCATTATAAAGTGCTAATTATCTTTGGACACAGAGGACCTGCCCACCAGAGAGAGAGGTCCGCATTAAGTAAAGCGGATTTCACTTTTTTTTCAGTTATGAGATTTCTCTTTCTTTGTAATGATACAAAGATATTTAGTTCACCAACCCTCACTGAAAACTTTGTCCAATGAAGGAAACTATCCACTGGTCATCCACAGTCAGACTCCATATTGAGCTATGGACTTTCAAAGGAAAAGATTTCATTACTTTGTGTGTCATCATTTTTTGTGAGATGTTTAGTCTTGACCAAAACTTATAACTTGGCTAGAATCCAAAACTGTGAAGATCTTGACATTCTTATTTAGATGGAAAATTGTTCCTGTAAACAAATAGATCTTCACCTTTCTCTGGGTTTTAGAAACTGCCAGTGATTGTCAAATGGCTTTGGTATTTAGGAAGAACACTCACTGTGGGCAGGCACATCATGTTCCAAGTTGAGCATGACATAAGGAGCCTTCACTCTGTTGGATACTAACAGGAGAGAAATGAAGCATGAAGAAGAGAACCATAAAGAAAACCTGGAGCTCCTGGTTCCCGAAAAATCACAATCATATCATATTAGGCTCTAGATTAGACAGCACCTTACTAAGTAAAGTCAGGGTTGTACATTAGTAAGAACAAATAATTCAGGCTAAGGGAGCCTATACTGGTATCAGGCTGTAAAAATTAGGACTAGGGTTCTCCATTTATATCATTGTCTAACAACAGAATGATTGTTCACATCTAATATGCTTTGTGATTTACCCAAGAACACTAAACATTGAGACAGGGTTTAGAAAGACTCTAAGAATCATGGATACATAGCACAAATTGCCACTGACCCCCACTCAGTATTATCACCTGTCTCCAGAGCAGAGATACCAAGTTACCTATCTACCTGGGATAGAGCCTCACCGCAGAGAACTCCATGCAATCAGATGTTCTCATCTGTGTTAGATCAAACTTCACTTTCTGTCAACAAGAACTCACTGGATATGTCTATAACAAGCCTGACTTACTTTTTAAAAATATAAAACACCAACATGGTAATTTCAAGTTACCTCTAAGCATGTCTTCTGCCTTGTAATATCTTGTTAAAATACAGATCCCTGGTCCCCATACCAGTGGCTCTGGTTCAGGAAGTCTGGACAGTGCCTGAGAATTTGATATGTTCTCAAGTGCTGCTAATGCTGCTGGTCTGGGAAGCAACTCAGTAATCCACAAACGCCTTATGTAACCAGCCGAGTATTCACCTCAAAAGGCATGTTTTCCAAATATGATACTGTGCTAGATAAATTTTTGGCAACTTGAAACAAGCCAGGGTCATCTAGGAAGAGGTAACAGAAACTGAGAAAACACCTCTGTCAGACTGGCCCATAGGCATGTCCATACATCCATTTCCTGGTTAGAGGTTGATGTCAGAGGTTCCTGTCCACAGTGAATGATGCCAACTGTGGCAGGTGGTCTTGGGTTGTATAACAAAGCAGGCTGAGCATGGATGGATAGTAAGTCAGTAAGCAGCATTCCTCCATGGCATCTGCTTCAATTCCTGTCTCCATTTTTCTACCATGACTTCCTGTATTGATGGACTATAAACAGTAAAATGAAATAAACCCTTTCCTCCACAAGTTTGTTTTGGTCAGTGTTTTATCACAGCAATAGAAAGAAAACACAGACAAACACTGTTACCTTTGTCCTTTATAAACTGCTTTAAAATTTAGCTGTTTCATTGAAATTGCTTTATTTTAACTAAAATATAATTATATAATTTCCCCCTTCACTTTCTTCCTCCTAACCCCTCCCATGCCCCTCTCACTCTCTCTCATTTTTTACCTTTCTTTTTATGTATTTTTCGTGTCTTTTACATCATGCATCCTTATCCCTTCCATCTCCTATCCCCTCGCATATGCCGTCTGCCTCCACAACTCTCTCCCCACAAAAAATAAAACAAAATAAAATTTAAGAGGAAAAAAAGGAAGAAAAAAGGAAGAAAGGAAAAATCTCATCATGGAAACTTCAGTGTGACACAGTGAGTCCTGCAGTAAACCCCTTTATCCATACATCTTTACATGCAGGCTTTCATTGTCAAGAATCATCAGTCTGGTTCAAAGCCCTTGGTCTCTGCTATACCATCAACGCTGGACCCTCACTGGGACTCTTCCTGGACATCCCATTGCTGCTCTGTATCGCGGAGATCCTGCAGCCCTGGGTCTGCAGGCCCTCCCCTTCTCTCCGCCGNGCTCCAGCTGATCACAGATGGGGTGAGTGTTGGAATGAGCCAACACATAACCTTGGTTCTGGGCATGGGTAGTTGCAGCCCTGGGTTGGTCAGCCCTCCAGCTCTTTCCTATCTTCACCACCAGATTGAGCTCTCTAGCATTGCCCTGGCTAGTTCACCCCTCGAAGGGATGAGCAAGGGGTGGGGCCAGTTCTCTTGCTTTCCATGTCTTTAGGTTCAGTTCTCCCACACCTATATCTTCAGGACCAGCTCTGCTGCACTGCCCAGATGAGGTATAGAGCCTGCTTTCCTGAGTGTTGCAGCTGGTAAAGGGGTCAGATCCTTCTCCAGCTGTAGGTGGCAGGGGCAAGGAGGGATGGAATCTTTCTTTCTTGCCCATCACCACACAGCAGATGAACGAGGTGGTACCGGCTATGCCCTTCTCATGCCCTCAGGGGTGGATCACCTTGTCTACAGGGTCAACTCTACTATGCTCCCAGGCGAGGCAGAGGGCCCACTTCTCCCAAGTGCTGCAGCTGGTGAGGGGTTGGGTCAGGTCCCCTACCTGCTGTAGGTGTTGAGGGGCAAGGGGAGGAAGGCATCCTTTCCCTTGCTTGCACAATCATATGGCAGATGAGAGGGGGGTATGATGTCCTCTCCCATTCTCACAACCTCAGGGCCAGCCCCTGCAAACAAGGTCAGCTCTATTGTGCTATCCAGGTGAGGTGTAGGGCCCACTCTCCTGAGTGCTTCAGCTGGTGAGGGGCGGGACCAACTCTGTACAGCCATATCCTCTCTGCTTTCATTAGAGTCATGGACCAAGTCATAGCCCTTAGCAGGAGCCCAGACCCAGATATCTGGCCCTGGGTGGCAGTAGAACATCTACGTCAGCTCATTCCTACTTCCCTTGCCTCTTCAAATCTGCCTCTCTCCCCTGAACATATCTCATTCTGTCTCTCTCTTTCTCCTATATTGCCATCCTGTATAATGGTGCCTGATTGGTGTGTGTGTGTGTGTGTGTGTGTGTGTGTGTGCGTGTGTGTATGTGTGTGTGTGTGTGTATGTGTGTGTGTGTATAAATACAACCTGCTGAGTCTGTTTAGTGTTGGTAATCTGCATATGATTTCAGGGGCTACCACTTGTTATTGGATAGCCAATTAGAAGCCTTATGCCCTCAAAAACCTAATTCTCTCTCTCTCATCAGTCATTAGTTACCTATGGTAAAGGTGGGACCATGTGAGATTTCTCCTAAAGAAGACCTGAATAATGGCATGAGGTTGTCTATTGGTATTGTCATTATTCAGGTCTTGTTTAGGCAGTCATATTGTTGAAGTATCATGGCTGAAGCTTCTATCATTTCTAGAAGACACAATCTAAAGCTGACTTCTTGATCCAGAAAATCTTTCCATCCTGTCTTAGGATTTCTATCACTGTGAGGAGACACCATGACCACAGTAACTCTTATAAAGGAAAAAATTTGATTGGAGTGGCTTACAGTTTCAGAGATTTAGTCCATTATCATCATTGCAGGACATGGCAGCATGGAGGCAGACATGGTGCTGGAGAAGGAGATAAGAATTTTACATCTTGATCCGCAGGCAACAGGAAGTGAACTGTGTCATTAGGTACAGCTTGAGCATAGGAGATCTCAAAGCCCACCCCCACAGTGACACACTTTCTCCAACAAGGCCATACCTACTCCAACAAAGCCATGCCTCTTAATAGTGCCACTCCATTTAGGGGCCATTTTCTTTCAAAACTATTACATGTCCCCTCTTCCTTAATGTTCCCTGAGCCTTAGATTCAAGAGTTGTGTTGTAGTCATATCTGTTGGGGCTGTGCACCCCACTAGCCATTGATCTCCACAATTTGACCAGTTGTTTTCTGTAACGGTCTTCATCTGTTGTAAAGAGAAGGTTCTTTGATGAGGAGTAAGCATGTCACTTATCTGTGAGTGTAAAGATAAGTTTTAGAATGCAGTTGGAACTTATAATGCTTTAAGAAAAGTGTCAGGAGTAGCTTCTCCTCTAAGATCCATGACTTCAATAGCCTCAAGTAGTTGGTTAGGTTTTTNGTACCAAGAATGATTTTGATCTTGTTGTTGATCTTAAGTCCAATTAAACAGCAGTTGTTTACAACCAAGATAAAACTGCCACTATTGCACTGGTAGGGATATATCACCCTGATACTCATTGAATACTCATGATTCATAGGTATCATGGCTCGGTAGGACTGTTGGTTGCTTCTATCCCTTGTCAGCTTGCATAACACTTTTTGGTACTATGAAAGCTAGACCTCATGAAATAGGCTTTCAGGTCAATCCCAGCTAGAATCTTCTGAGTCCTGTGTCTGATGTGTGTGATATCTTCAGCAATAGAGACTTACCTTTGACCCCTGGGAAGCAGCCAATGNCAACAGCAATAGCCTATACTGTTTTGGGAGTCTTTTGATCTCCCCTGACCAACAACTGGGAAAGAGATTTCTCATGCCTAGTACTAGTGTTGTTATTAGATAGTCTATGACTCTGGTGGGGAGCATTGTCAGTCCAAGTGGTGTAACTTCATTTATGTATGTACATGTGTATACATATACTTATACATATAGATGTATTACATGTACTTTAGGAAAATATAAAATAAGGATTCCTTAAGGCTTTTTCAAACACCTTTAGTGCTATTTGTTCCTGTCGAATTTTTTAAATTATTTTTTTTAAATTTTAAAGTAAAAATGTGTGAGTGTGTTGTGCCTGTGATCCTGCACGCACATGAGTGCAGGTATCTATAGAGGCCCCTGGAGCTTGAGTTCATGGGGGTTGTGAATTGATGTGGGTGCCAGGAACCAAACTCAGGTTCTTTGTGAGAAGAACATAAGCATCTAACTGCTGATGCATCACTCCAGTCCCTAGCTGCTGCATTTTAAATACCTTTATGTTAGCAAAGAGTCTCCTTAGACCACACAAATGACTTTTCCACTTGGGAAAATGCATCTTTCTTTAGCATAGCATAATATAAAGGATTAATTCACAGTACAAAACATTACTATGTTTTTGTGTCTTGTAATCAAATGGTTAGAACCAAAATGCATTTGCTAAGACACCCACATCTCTTAATTGATAAGCACTGGTGACTGGGAACATGCTTTTCTGATGTTAGTTTTAGTTCCTCATTTAGAGTTTATGGTCACTTGAAAATCCTTAAACTTGTAAGCAAATACTTGACATTTCAATGTATTTCTTGGAGACAGAGAGGTATTTTGACTGTGTCTTTAGACAGCTTTTAGATTTTCTCATTTTTAAATAGCAATATAATAGTAATGACTGCCTTTATATTCTACAGAAGTCAGAGACAAACACAGCAACACCTGTCTATCTTTAGAGACGGCACAGTTTATTACATATTGTTTCTGAATTTTTGCATATGCTGCTTTCATTTTTCTGGAATTTCATTTTATAGAAAGCAAAATAACACAAGAAACCGTTTTGTCATAACATTTTTCAGGCATAAAGTCTCCACTGACCCTGTGCCTTGACNGCACCTGTTTCTTTACCCACGTGAACCTCCTGTTAAACTGAGTTACTATGCTATCTCCACTCAATGCCAGGAACATTGTTCTTGAATACATACAGTGTATTCCTCTTGACTCTTGTGATCAGAAAATTGTGGTAATGAAACACAGTTTCCCCATGGAGAAATGCTGCAGGAAGCATTTATAATCTTGGCCAAGTTTTAATCTGCGTCTTCTTTTAAAAAGAGATGGCAATGGTTGACAATTGACTCTTTATTCAAGTCTGGGGAGGGGATCACTTTGACCGTGTCCACCAAGTGAGAAGGCTGAGGAAGGGTCACTTGGACTCTCTAGACATATGACTTCCTCCTGAAGGGCCAATTCAGTAAAGCACAGGACAAATTGTGACGGCAAGGTCTGAACCATGGGGACAAGGTTGGTTTTCACCACTCTGTAGGTTTCTTTTTGTCATTGAAGAAAGAAGCCTCTGTGGGGTCAACTGAATATTCCTTTGTGAGTCTCAGCTCACACTCTTTCCTAAGTCTTGGCTCACACAACTCTTCATGTAATTTTTCTGGAAAAGATCTACTCTTTATTTTGAAGCAACTCATTTTTGTTCTGTATAACTATTTTTTTCATCAAAATGCTAACCAGTATGATACAAGAAGTAATATTTTGACATTACTACTTTAGGCAATATATGCTCACCAATTTACTGTTCAAAAGTTTCTAATCAGAGAACAGCACATGATCTATTTGAATTACACTCATATGTGAATGAGTCCAGAGTAATTTATTGTGGATGTACACACCAAATGGGGAGGGTAAACATGAGATTTCTATGTATCTTCTTGTTATGATGTGTGTGTGTGTGTGTGTGTGTGTGTGTGTGTGTAGGATATTTCCATGTGTTTTAAAATATGCTTTACTTTAATAGTCTTTGTTTTATAGTTTTATATTTAAATCTAGTCTAAGTTATTAAAAATAAGTTGTCAATAAAATTATATAGAAAGAAAAATGTACTTTCCAAGAATGACAATTACAGCCCNTTTCCACTGATCATCATACTTTTGCCTTTTCTCCTATGTTAAGTGCTGTGAGATTTCAGTTCATTACATTTTAAATATAACCCGCATTTATTAACCTTCAAACCATTCTTGCTACTCATATAAGCTTGCTTCCTTTGTTGACTTGATATTTTAATTGGTGTATTTTATATATTGATTTTATATATATATAATTCATTTGATATCTTGTAGGAATAATGGGCTGCAGTGAAATATGTCATTAATTGTCAATTTAAAGGAAACTTTTTGAACTAGTTTTCTCTTAGGGGTAGTATTTTCAGGAACAGATTAAAGTGATTCAGTAAGATATATTACATACATTTTAAAATTCTCAGCAAAGATTTCATCAATTTACCTCAATAGAGAGATGAAATTTGAACCAATGATTCTGAGGAAGAATCTTTTGATCTTTACTGCCCATTAATGTTTGTGTTGGAGTCTTCCTCTCCTAATCTTAGGTATAACTTCTAACACCAAAGTCATGCTCTGTTCTTTAAAAGATGAACTGGCTAGATTGGTTGTTGGCTGACGCAGTCTTCTTTAAATGCATTTTCTGCACATCGTCAGACAGTCATTTTTCCTTCTGTTCATCTTTTTTATTTAAGTTTCCAAGCACTACTATTTCCCTTTTGAATGCAGCATCAAGAAATGCAGCATTATTGGAGGAGAGACTCTTCCTAGCATAATCGAGCATTAGTGTCTTTTTATATTGCAGACTGAAAACATTAAATCTAGAGGGAATAGAAATATGCTCAATCAGATATTGATAGTATAATTTTCTTTAAAAACACTTACCTGGGAGAAGAATCTTGATTATTTTTAGGGCAGCAATTTCCAAACTTTTTTTTTAAGACAGAATCAAATGACATGGTAATATCAAATCCTGTTTTCTGAGATTCTGACTTCTGTGGATGCTGCCCCTTTCCCTTCACGATCTGATATATTTGAGAGGGGTGTGATGAGCTGGGCAAGGGGATATGCCAGGTTTGTGAACCACAACTGGTTTCCATTCTTTTAATAAGATCTTTCTCCTTTTTTTTTTTTTTAATAATAATGCATAGCATGGCTGTCTCTTGTGAGTCACATATGTACAACTTTACTCCAGCCTTGTTCTACATTGCTTAGACTTTGTTTTCAGGAAATGAATTCTAAGACAGGAGGAGATGGCGTTAGCTATCAAGACCCAAGTCCTCCCAACAAGTCCTTAGATTAGTAGGTGAGACTCTACTTTCATTGAAAGCCCCATGCTCCATGAAGACTGTCTCCAAATTGCTATCCTCAATTGATGGCAGCTCGTATGTTCCTCCCAGATTCTCCTCCCTCACCCTCCTACACACCAAATCCATGCCTTTCATGAATTCAGTATGATCCATCCTGAATGCAGTGTGTCTGGTCCTGATCTCAGCTCTATTTTGGAGAAGAGCCCTATCCCTATGACAGCCTGCTCAGAGGCTGCCTCTGGTAGTCCACAGTACAAGCAATGCAATTTGGGGATTTCTTTGAAATATATGAACAAAATTACAAATCAAGTGGTATTTCTCCATAGGGGTAATACAATTCTGGTTCCCATGAGCAGAAGTGTACCCTCAAGGTCAGGGCTTGGCGCCAGACTTTGTGCTTCAGTTTATTTTTGAAGATCCACAAAATGTCTGCACTGAAGGTGTGGAGGGGTGGATGTTACCACCCTCTCCTCTCACTAATCCTAATCTTCCCTTTTCTGCTGTCATTCACTCTAGACACTTAAATCCAGATCTAAGTTATTGGTATGATATCCCAAACATTTTAATTGAAATTTGTTACAGTTAAATAATTCGATATCTCTCAAGTACTTTAAGCATGTAGAAAAGACCACATCCAGCTGTATGAGGAACAGACATGTCACCATGAACACCACCTGGGCACAATGTCAGCATTTAATTGCCTGTCACTAATGGCAGAGTCCATTAACCCTTTGGATACAGCCAGAAGTCCTTTATCACGGCTGTGAACACTAGCTTCTTAAAGATGTGTTAAAATAGACAGTTTAATGGAATCTATCGCTATTCTGCTACATCAAAAACTCGGTAAGATTGAGAAGGTTTATAAGAAACCACGAGAAAGAGGCGAGTATCCCCTTAGCGGAACACCCCAGCCTCTCAGCTCTGTGCCCCCGCACCACCACCCATTGCAGTCCCAGTTTCAGGCCAGTAGGCAGGTCTCCTGCAGACAGCTCAGACCACCACCATCCCCCCACCTAATCCTGTAACCCTGAAACCCCGCCTCCCACAAACTCCACTCTCCTGGCAGACAGAGCCTGCCAATGCTGATTGGGACCAAGAGGTGAGTATCCCCTTAGCCGATCACCCCAGCCTCTCGGCTCTGGGCCCAGGGTCACAGCCCTGTTCCCCCACACCACTACCCATTGCAGTCCCAGTTTCAGGCCAGTAGGCGGGTCTCCTGCAGACAGCTCAGACCACCACCATCCCCCACTAAATCCTGTAACCCTGAAACCGCACCTCCGGCAAATTCCATCCTCCTGGGAGACAGAGCCTGCCAGTGCTGATTGGGACCAAGAGATTCCATCAGCCCTAATTAGACCAAGAGCTCCCATTGGACCAAGAGTATCAATCGGACCAAGAGAGGCCTCCCGCAGACACAGACT
>LZPO01108542.1:31041-42074 GCA_001675575.1 Neotoma lepida
GTCACCTTCCTATGGGTCTTGCATGTCTAGTTTATATAACATTTTTTTAAGCAGTCCATGCAAGAACAGTTTTTTGTCCAAATGGCTATTTTTGCCAAGAAGATAAACTCCATATGGAGTGTCTCTGATGTCCAACTTTCTCCTTGATTGGTGTTGACAGGAGCAGACATGTCTCACTGTCCAGAAAGTTTTTAAAACATTTTAAATGCCATATTCTGTAGGTCTTTGAAGTGTTTGAAGATTACCTACATAATTGAAATATATCTATATTGAAGTGTTTGAAGATTACCTACCTAATTGAAATATATCTATATATACCTAGAAAACTTAACATGACTATAAGTTTGATTACCAGAAAAGACTAATCATTAATCTGTATTTCTTAATTATTCATTACAATTTAAATGAATTACATAAACATAATACCTTAAAGGACAGTAGAAATATACATACAGTATAACAAAATTAGCTTTAATTTGTGTCAATAAACTAAAATCTATATTAATGTAAAACATCTTAAACAAGTTGCTCTTTAAAAGTAAATTCAACAATCCACCCTTTTATCCTATCATATCTATATCCTACATTTTTATATCCTATCCCCCCCTTTTTTTTTAGAAAGAGATTGACTCTGACCAATAACAATTTGTAAGCAACAATCTAAACAAAGACAAACATCCATAGTCTATATTTTGGGAATGTGGGCATAGTTTCTCATACTACTTCCTGCTGGATGAGGGCACTGGAAATCTTATGGCGGTCTTGAAAAAATTTGAAATACTGGTCAAGTCCTGGGAGGACCAATTATAACCTTTGTTGGTAGGTACTATCTGTTAAGGTTCAGGAGGTCTGGCTTGATCAAATCTGATCCATCTTAACCTGGAACAAATCCATAGCCTCTTGCTTTCTGTGGAAACAAAAGCAGAATCTCCTTTCCAAAGCAACATATTTTTAGTCATAAATTTTGAAATCGAGATATCTTTAAAATATACATATTGATTTAACTCAGCAGCTTTTACAATCAAATGTCTCTCTGCAGTTAAAAATCCTAAAGACAACACAACCAGATTCTCTGTGTAATTCATCTTTATGTGGCTTATTTTTTTATTATCTTTATTGTCTCTTTAAAGACTTTATTTTTTAAAACTATTTCTTTATGTAACTGCATATACTCCTTTTTCTTTCTCTCCCAAGCCTACGTACATTTTTGTACACAATGTAAACCATTT
Source organism: Neotoma lepida (assembly GCA_001675575.1). NCBI lineage: Eukaryota > Metazoa > Chordata > Mammalia > Rodentia > Cricetidae > Neotoma > Neotoma lepida. Next base: position 32,271 of record LZPO01108542.1, read on the forward strand.
AGTCTTATTGCATCTGAATCTGTGTTATTGTGAATCTATTGCTTTAAACTGCATCGAGTAGGACAGAAGCAGCAGCCTTGGCTGTGACTCCACCCACCTCAGCTTTTCAATATGGTGAAGGTAATTTATCTCCAGCTCTGGGCCACATGTACCAGCAACTCTCAGAAGCAGTCAGTGTATGCTTCCAACAAAGCAGCGTGTAGCCCAGAAACCTCTTCTTTTTTCTTTTTTTTAGCTAGGAAAAGTCAAATCAGTCAGGTAGACACGCCAATGTGCATTGTGGTGGGAATCCGCCATGCTGCTCTCAAGCCCGAATGTTGCGGCATCTTGTAGCCCGCATGAGACATGAAGCAGGAACCTGTTTTTGGCTCCGTTTTAGAATCTCTTAAGTTTTCTCAGGCTTTAGGTGGAAATTGTTGCCCCACCTTGGGCGCCATTTGTAGGTGAAAGTTTTCTGGTTCCAGTCCCGCCCAGCTCCCACAGCCGCTTAGACCCAAGTAAACACACAGAGGCTTATATCATTTTTAAACTATGGCTGTGGCAGGCTTTTTGTTAGCTAGCTCTTACATCTTAAATTAACCCACTTTATAAATCTGTGTCTCCACGTATTCCACGTGGCTTTACCTGTGTGTCGTTACATGCTGTTTTTTAAATGGCAGAATGGCGTCTGCCCAGCTCTGCTTTTTTCCTGTCTCCCACTAGTTCGAATGTCCCGACTAACCTTATTCTGCCCCACCATTGGCCAAACAGCTTTATTTATCAACCAATCAGAGCAACACATTTTTAGAAAGCCATTCCCATCAAGATTACTTCCTGAATATAAGACCAATTGCACAGACACTGAAATTGACAACAATAAATGGGACCTCTTGAAACTGAAAAGCTTCCATAAAGAAAAGGATACTGTCAATAAGACAAAATGGCAGCTTACAGAATGGAAAAATATCTTCACCAACCCCACATCTGACAGAGAGCTGATCTCCAAAATATATAAAGAACTTAAGAAACTAGACATCAAAATACCAACTATTCCAATGGGGTACAGATTTAAACAGAGAATTCTCAACAGAAGAGTGTCAAATGGCCTAGAAACACTTAAAGAATTGTTCAGCATCCTTAGCTATCAAGGAAATGCAAATTAAAATGACTCTGAGATTGTAGGGGTGGTTGTCTGTGCTTTACCCCTAAAGTACCACCCCTAGGAGGCAGCAGGTAACTGCTAGGTACCTGCCCCCACAGGGCATGGCCAAGACAGGGACCCATTAAGATTTGGGATGATAAGTATATGCTTACTCTCTCTTGGCTACCTCATGGTCTTGGATGCTGGTGCTTCTGATCAAGGCAGAGCTCTCCAGAGAACCGCTTTGGACTGCCCCCCACCCCTCCTGGATTCTGAGACCTACTCCTCTATGCTTGTTGAGAGTTAACCCAGAATAAATTCCTTTGATTATCAGATGGACTCCATGGAATTTCCTCATTACTGAGATACCATCTTACACATGTAAGAATGGCTAAGATCAAAAACACTGATAACAGCTTATGTTGGAGAGGATGTGCAGTAAGGAGAACACTACTCCACTGCTGGTGGGGGTGCAAACTTGTACAGCCACTTTGGAAATCAATATGGTGGTTTCTCAGAAAATTTGGTATCAATCTACCTTAAGACTCAGCTATACTAATCTTGGGCATATACCCAAAATATATTTAATCATACCACAAGGACAGCTGCTCAACTACGTTCATAGCAGCATTATTCATAATAGCCAGAACCTGGAAACAAACTTGATGCTCCTCAACTGAAGAATGGATAAAGAAAATGTGGTACATTTACACAATGGAGTACTACTCAGCTGTTAAAATAAAAATAAATAAGTAAATATATTCTGCATCCAATCTGATCACAAAAGAATGCAGCAGGATATGAAAAATAAAAATGGCAGAAAATACACAAATGAATGAAGGCTAAACAAAACACTACTGAAGGAAAATTGGATCAAGGGGAAACTCAAGAAGGAAATTTCTAGAACTGGCTGAAAATGAAAACACAGCATATCAAAGTTAATGAGACACAGTGAAGGGAGTTCTTAGAGGGAACTTTACAGCACTAAGTGCCTACATATAAAACAACAACCCAAAACAGGAGAGACCTCATATTGAGACTTAATGGTACACTTGAAAACCTTGTAAAACAGAGAAAAACAACAGCAAAAGAGAGTAGACAAGAAGATATAATCAAAATAAGGAGTGAAATTAATGAAACAGAAATGAAAAAGCAATATAAAAAAATCAATGAAACTGAGTTGGATCTTTGGAAAGATTGACAAACCTTTGGTGAAATTGATCAAAAGAAAGATTTAACAAAATTTAACAAAATTAAGACCAGACACCAATATAATTCAGAGAATCTTAAGTTCATATTTTCAAAGTCTGTATTTTACCAAGCTGTTAAACCTAAAAGAACTGGATGAATTTCTATATATATATGACCTAACAAAATTAAATCAAAATGAAATAAATAGTATAAGTAGACCTATAACATTCAGTTAGATAGAAGCAGTAATTTAACATTGTCTAGCTAAAAAATATCCAAGGAGCAGATTGATTCAGTGTAGAACTCTATCAGATCTCCAAAGAACAAACATCAATACTCCTCCTCAAACTCTTCTGAAAAACTAAAAATGAAGTAACATTTCCTAATTATTTTTATAAAGCCACCATTACCCTGATATCTAGACCAGACAGAAAGAAAGCAAAAAGAGAATATTAGAGGCCAATTTATTACATGAACATGGATGTATAAATACTGAGTAAAATACATGCAAATTGTATTCAAGAACATATCACTAATTATCCACCATGACCAAGTGAACTCCATCCCAGAGATGCAAGGATGCTTCAAACTTAAAAAAAAAAAAAATCGGTAAGCATAATCCACCACATAAATAAACTCCAGAATAGAAACCACATGATCATCTCATTAGACACAGAAAAGGCCTTGGACAAAATCTCTCCACAGCAAAAGTCCTGTAGAACCTAAATATAAGGGTGACATAATAATGGCAACCCCATGGCAATAGCCAATATTTTTCTAATTAGAGAGAAACTCAAAGTTTTCCCACTAAATTCAGGAACATGACAAGTATGTCCACTTTCTCTATTCATGTTCAATATAATGCTTGACGTCTTAGCTAGTGCAATAAGAAAAGTGAAATACATAAAATGAATATAAATAGGAAAGGAAGAAGTCAAAGTATCTTTATTTTCAGACAATATGATTTTATGCATAAAAGACCTTAAAAACCCACCAGAAAATTCTACAGCTGATATGCAGCAAGATATAAAATCAGAACACAAAATAAATACTCTTCCTATATAAAAATGACAAACAGACTGGTAAAGAAATCAGGGAAACAGTACCATTTACAATAGCCTCAAAAACAAAAGCAAACAAAGAAAAAAACTTTGGAATAAACCTAAGAAAGTGAAAGATAAACCAAAGAAGATATCAGAAATGGAAACATCTCCCACTCTCATATATTGGTAGAATTAATATTTTGGAAATAGTCATCCTACTAAGAGCAATCTACAGAGTCAGTGAAACTTCCATCAAAACTCCAACACAATTCACCTCAAAAATAAAAAAAATAAATTCTTAGAAGTCACATGGAAACACGCACCAACCTGAACAATTAAAATACCGGTTTCACCATTTCTTATTTTAACTTATAGTACAGAACAATGCTGATAAAAGCAGCTTAATGCTTTCATAAAAACAGACACATTAATCAATGGAATTAAGCTGAAAATTTAGACATAAGTCCATGTACCTACAGACACTCGATTTTTAACAGTTAGGTGAAAAATACACACTGAAAACCATATCTTTAGCAATTAGTGTTGGTCAAACCTGGCTAGCTCCATGTAGAAGAATGAAACCAGATCCTTATCTCTCACTCTGCACAAAACTCAACTTCAAATAGATCAAGGACCTCAACTTGTAAGACGTGATACCCTGATCTGATTAAGTAACAAGGAATACACTTGAACTTATTGACACGGGAAATGAATTTCTGAACAGGACCCCAAATGCACAGGCATTAAGATCAACAATAGACAAACTGGTACACGTAAAACTAAAAGGTTTCTGTGTAGCAAAAGGCATCATCACTCAAGTGAAGAGGCGGCTACAGAAAATGAAACAAACAAACAAAAAAACCTTCACGAGCTATACATCTGAAAAGGGGTTAGTATTAAACCCATACTATGCAAATAACTAAAACAAAGTAAACATCTAGGGGAAAAGCAATTTAAAAATGAGCATTGTCAAAAGACAAAATACATATGGCTGAGAAACTTTTAAAAATGTTCGACATCTTTAGCCATCAGGGAAATTCAAATTAAAACTATTTTGAGATTCCATCTTACCCCTAGTCAGAATGGCCAAGATCAATAAAACAAATGACAACAGATACTGATGAGGATGTGGAGGAAGGGAAAACTTATTCCCTGCAGATGAGTGTGAAAACTGGTCAACTGCTATGGAAATCAGTTTAGAGATTTCTAAAAATACTGGAAATAGATCTACCACATGAGCCATCTATACCATTCTTGGTCATATACCCAAAGGACTCTATATTTTACTACCAGTATCTTGCACATCCATGTTCATTATTCCTTCATTCACAATACCCAGGAAGTGGAAACAGCCCAAACGTTGATCAACTGAGAAATGGATAATGAAAATGTTTATACCATTTAATATTATTCAGCCGTTAAGAAAAATAAGAATAGATTATGAAACTCACAAGTAAATTAATGAAACTGTAAACAGTTTATGTTGGGTACACAGACCCAGAAATACAAACATTGCTTGTTTCCTCCCATACAGGATGCTAGTTTTTAAGTTTTAGTTAAAGGTATTTAACTGGGAATACTACAGAGGTTAGGGAAATAGTAAGATGGAATCTTTTAAGGAAGGTGAAACAGAGGATAGTATTATAAAGAGGGAAAGGGGAAAATAAATCAGGAAGCATTAAATGGGATGAGGAAAGGAAGGGCAGAGCAGAGGAGCAATGAAGGGATAACTAACAGTAAAGACTTTTTGAAAGAGCCACAAGGAAACCTACTACTGTATAATCATCAAAAATGAGTTTAAACTACCCTATATTTAATTTAATTTAATATTATATTATATTATAATATTATATTAAATATAATATTATATTAAATAAAATATAGGGTAGTTTAATTATATTATATATAATATAATATAAATTATAAATTATAAATATAATTATATAATTATTATATTATATTATATTTAATTTAATTTAAGCTACCCTATAATGGAGGGTGGGGACAATATTGCAACTACACATACCAAATAAAAATTCCAGTACTGAAAATAAGTTGTTTTTTTTTTTTTTTTTTTTGAGTTATTGACCAGTGTAGTAACATAGACTCCCAAGCATTATGGTCTATTTATTGCCAAAACTCTTGGCTACATTCTGGAATTTATAGTAAGACTCTATTGCTGAAGATACCACATACTTGAGTCATAGAAAGTGGAAAAATATAGCCAGCATTCAACTGGAAGATTCACCAATACTGGATAGTTTTAATAAGGCTGGAAGGAGTTACACATGCTACTATAGGAGAAAAGTAGGCATCAATATCACCCAGATGTGAACCCCAAAAGCTACAGTAAGAACTCTCCTGACAAGATATGCCCACTGATGCAATAGTGGTATGGATGTTATTGGAGTAACTGTCCTGGTTAGTTTTTTGCCAATTTGATGTAAGCTTGTAGCAACTATCTGAATTATTCTATTATTAATAAAAACTGGGGAGTCAGATATTGAGGTTAAACCTGAAAGATCTACGGAGCCATGGAGAAGCAATGAGCTGACCTTTACCTTCCATGTTCTTAGCTCGAAAAAGCTCCCTATTCATCCCTGTCTCTCTAGCCTCCTGATCCACCAAAAAACTCTATGGTTCATTCGGGCCAGCTGAACATGGACTCTGCCCTCTGAATTGAGATAAAACTTTATAGTGCGAATATATCTGTAGCACAAGCTATAGTCATTTGGCAAGAGGGAACCTCAATTGAAAAAAAAAATGCCCCTAGAAGACTGGCCTGTGAGCAAGCTTGTCAGGCATTTTCTTGATTAATGATCGATATGAAAGAGCCCAGCTCTGAGCAGATGATCTTGGCTTGTATTAAAAAGCAGAATAAGCAAGCCACTAAGTAGCATTCCTCAATGTTCCTGCTTCATTTCCTGCCTTCAGTGCCTGCCCTGACTTCTCTCAGTGATGGAGTGTGATCAGAGTATTACAAGATGAAATTACTTTTGACCATGGTGTTTACCACTACAAACCCTAACTAAGGCAGAAATTGGTACTAGAGATTATACTATTGCTGTGGTTGGCATAATTGGTTATGGGAAAGCTGTGGAAGGACTTCAGAACTTTGAGCTGGAAAAGCCATTGAACATCCAAGCTTAATGAGCTATTATGGGAACGTAGAAGATAATGCTAAAAGCAGTACAGATGATGGAGGTCAGGGTTGTGAAGTTTTAGAGAGAAGTTTCACAGTTCCTTAAAGACTCTATCTATTTGATATTTTGAATTAAAAATCTGTGGTTCTGATCAGCTGGGCCTGAATAATCAGTTGTGATTACCAAGAGACCAGAACTACTAAAGTGAAACCCTTGCTTTTCTGAGATACTGGCCAGTTAGGGCCAAATAAACAGCTATGATTAAGAAGATAGCAGCAACATTGAGGCAAAATCTTCAGGGAAGTGTTTATCAGTGTCAGAAACTATAAGCTGTGATCCAGAGGGCACGAAGACAGTACCTTGTACTGACAGCAGAACTTGGTAATGTGAAAGGCTGTCCCAGGTAGTACTGGCTTTGGAGGTATGAAGGGGCTGTGTAGAACACTTCAGGCTTGGCACCATGAGAGGTGAGGAGAGTCCACTGATGAAGTTGCAACCTCAGTTGTAGTAGAATCCCCAGGACTGAAGGGATTACAGACAGAAGTTGGGGCTTCCACTCTGTGGAAGGATTAGAGTCCCTGAAGAGAGCCTAGGAGAGGCTACTGGCGATGGAAGAGCTCAGTTACAATGGAGATGCCAGCATTTTGAGATGCCAGTACCATGGAATGACCACATGGCCAGGAGTCTATGTGGGGTGGAGCCTGCCTAGGTGATTGAGATAAGTGTCATGTTCTGTAGATGGCAGAACCAGAGAAGTGGAGCTACCTAGGTTCTTCGGAACCCAGAAGATCATGCGTTCCTAAAGTATGATATTGTACTTCATACTGTCGAACTTTGGTTTTGTTTAATCTGATTGTAACTGTGTCATGGATCTTCCTTTTTTAAAATAAGAAGTATGTAACATTTTTTTCTTTTACAGAAACCCCCAGTTAAAAGACTTTGAAATTTTACAGGTACTTTGTATTTTTTTCATTTTATTAAAATAAATTCTTATCTTTCATAATATATCTTGATTATGGTTTCCCCTCTCTCCACTCATCCCAGTTCCTCCCTATCTCCCTTCCCATCCAGATCCATTCCCTTTCTGTCTCTCATTAGAAAAGAATGGGCTTCCTAGAGATAATAATAAAACATAAAGAAATAAAATATAATAAAATTAAGCAAAAACTATCACATCAAAGTTGGAAAAGACAACCAAACAAAAGGTAAAGAGTCCTCCTCCCCCAAGAAGCACAGGAGACAGAGACATATGTACTCACACACCAAGGAATTTCAGAAAAACACTAAACTGAAAGCCGCACTGTATACCCAGAGGACCTGGTGCAGACCCTTGCAGGCTCTGTGCATGCTGCCTAAGTCTCTAAGAGTTCGTAAGAGCTTTTGTCCTGTTGACTTTGAGGGTCTTGTTTTCTTGATGTCCTCCATCCCCTCTTATGTTCTTTCTTCATCTTCTTCAACAAGGGTGCCCTGAGCCCCGAGAAGAGGGATTTGATGAAGACATCCTATTTAGGGCTGAGTGTTCCAAGGTCTCTCACTCTCTGTGTAGTATCTGGCTGTCAGTCTTTGTGTTTGTTCCCATCTGCCGTATAAAGAAACTTCCCTGATGATGATTGGGAAAGGCACTGATCTATGCATATAGCAGAATATTATTAGGAGTCATTATATCACTACATTTTTTGTTGTTTCTTTGTTTTGTTTTTGTTTTTAGAACAGTATTATTTAGTTTTACCCTAAGTCCTTGCACTATTTAATCTCAGGTTCTTGACACCCAGGCAGTGTCAGATATGGTTTTTAGCTCATGAAATGGGCCTTACATCAAATAAGGTATTGGTTGGTTATTCCCGCAAACTTTGTGCCACCAATTGTCCTAGCCTATCTTGCAGGCAGGCAGCATTGCAGATCAAAGTGTTTGTGGCTGGCGTGATGTTTATTTTTTTTCTTTTGGTAGTGTGCAAAGTACCCTCCTGTGCCAATGACACTAGAACTTAAGGACGTACGTAGGCACCAGCTCAAGTTCTCCATGTACAGTGAGTTGTGTAGGCACTGGCTGCAGCAAATGCAGCCTTGCTGTCAGTTTGTGAAGAGCAACCTATTGTCTTGGCAACAGCCTGGTTTGTTTGGAGATTCCTGTGGGAACCCTTTGGCCAACAACTCAATTAGGTGTAACTCAATCCTGGTACTAGAAGCTTTGATTGTTGACAAAAGATGGCCAGTTGGGACTCTGTTTCCCCCAGAGTTAATTGGCAATATAATTTTTTTGCAACATGATTTTAATACATTCATATATGTATATATTTCAGGAAGTTTCTACTGTATTAGATTTCCATACTATCCTTCAAAAGACCCTTAATTTTAGCTGCCTCTCCCTGTATTCCTCCAAAACCTCCTCTCACCTCCCCCTCTTCACTTGATACTCCCACTCCAGGCCCCCAATCCATCTATATTTATCTGTTCTATTTCCCTTTCCTAGTGAGATCTATCTGTACCCTCTAGTCCATTACTCTATACCTACCTTCTGTGGTTCTAGATATTGGTTAATATATTGGTTAATATATAAGCAAATACATATTTGTATTTCTGAGTGTGAGATATCTCACTGAGGATGATTTTTTTCTGGTACCCTCCATTTGCTTGCAAATTTCATGATATCATTTTTTTAACAGCTGAGTGTTACTCCATTGTGTAAATGCACCACATTTTCTTTATTCATTCTTCTGTCTAGATTGTTTCTAGTTTCTCGCTATTATGAATAGAGAAGCAGTGAACATGGTTGAACAAGTTTCTTTGTGGTAGGATGAAGTGTCCCCTGGGTGTATGCCCAAGAATGGCATAGTGAGATCTTGAAGTAGATCAATTCCCATCTTCCTGAGGAACTGCCACACTGATTTCCATGGTGGCTGTACAAGTTTGCACTCCCAGGAGCAATGAATGAGTGATCTTACACCACATCCTCAGCTTTATTTAACCATTCTGACAGGTGTAAGATGGAATCTCAAGGTGGTTTTGATTTGCATTTCTCTGATGGCTAAGGTTCTTGAACATTTCTTCATGTGTTTCTCAGCCATTGGAGTTTCCGCTATTAGAAATTACCTGTTTAGAGATGTACCACATTTTAAAATTGGATTGTTTGTTTTCTTGATATCTAGTTTCTTGACTTCTTTATATATTTGGGGTATTAGTCCTCAATCAGATGTGGAATTGACAAAAATCTGTTCCCATTCCATAGGCTGCCATTTTGTCCAAATGATGGTTTCCTTTGTCATGCAGAAGCTTTTCAGTTTCATTAGGTTCCATTTATTAATTGGTG
>LZPO01108542.1:42551-55379 GCA_001675575.1 Neotoma lepida
TTNNNTTNNNTTCCACTCATTGACATGTTTGTTTTTATGCCAATATCATGCTGTTTTTATTACTATAGTTTTGTAATACAACTTGAAATTGGAAATGGTGATACCACCAGGAGTTCCGATTTTATTCAGAGTGTTTTAACTCTCCTGGGTGCAGTAGAATATTTTAAGGTGTGTTACTTTTGTTTATATTGTATTTGTTTAACTCTGTGAAGCTGTGTTACTGTGCCTATATAAAACACCTGATGGTTTAATAAAGAACTGGCTAATAGCAAGGCAGGAGAAAGGATAGGCAGGGCTGGCAGGCAGAGAGCATACATAGAAGGGGAAAACTGGGAGGAGAGATCTAAGATCTAGGAGCCAGAGAAGGAAGAGGGCTCCAGGGGCCAGCCACCCAGCTACACAGAAAGCCACAGAGTAAGAGTAAGATTTACAGAAGTTAGAGAATGGGAAAAGCCCAGAGGCAAAAGGTAGATGGGATAATTTAAGATAAGGAAAGCTGGTTAGAAACTAAATCAAGCTAAGGCCAGACATTCATAAGAAAAAGCCTCTGTGTATTTATTTGATAACTGGGTGGCAGGCCCCCCATAAAAGACTAAAAGCCAACCAACAACACCTGGATTTTTGTGTTTCTATATGAAGCTGAAATTTGTGCTTTCAGGATCTGTGAACAACTGTATTAGAATTTTTATGGTTATTGTATAGAATCTATAGATTGCTTCTGATAGGATGGCCATTTTTACTGTACTAATACTACCAATTCATGAGCATGGGAGGGCTTTCCATCTTTTGATATATTTTTCAATGACCTGGAGTTCTTATCAAACAAGTCTTTCACTTGCTTGTCTAGAATTGCCCCAAGATATTTCATATTATTTGAGGGTATTGTGAAAGGTGTTGTTTCCCTATTTTTTCTCCTTCCATTGGCTTTTTGTATATAGGAAAAATTTTTGAGTTAATTTTGTATCCAGCTACTTGACTAAAAGTGTTTATCAGCTATAAGAATTTCCTGACAGAATTTTTGAGGTCACTTGTATATACTATTACATCATCTGCAAATAAAGATACTTCTATTGCTTCCATTCCAATTTGTATACTCTTGATCTCTCTTACTGCTCCAGCTAAGACTTCAAGTACTCTATTTTGAATAGGTCAGGAGAGAGTGGACAGCCATGTTTTGTTCCTGATTTTGGTGGAATTGCTCTGAGTTTCTCCAAATTTAAGTTAATGTTGGCTATGAATTCGCTGTAAACTACCTTTATTATATTTAGGTATGTCTTTTGTATCCCTAATCTCTCCAAGACTTTTATCATGAAGGGGTGTTGGATTTTGTCAAAGGACTTTTCTGCATCTGTTGAGATGATCATATGGTTTTTGCATTTCAGTTTGTTTATATGGTGGATTACATCTATCTATTTACATATGTTGAACCATTCATGCATCTCTGAGATGAAGCCTACTTGATCATGGTGAATGATCTTTTTGATATGTTATTGGATTCAGTTTTCAAGTATTTTATATGGAGTATGTTTGCATCTATGTTCTTAAAGGAAATTGGTCTTAAATCTCTTTTTTTGGTTGAGTCTTTATGTGGTTTGGGTAATAGGGTAACTATGGCTTCATAAAATGAATAGGGCAATGTTCCTTCTATTTCAATTTAGTGGAATAACTTGAGGAGTAATGGCATTCTTTGAAAATCTGGTAGAATTCTGCACTAAAACCAGCTGTCTCTGGGCTGTGTTTGGTTGGGAGACTTCTAATGACTGTTTCTATTTTACTACGGGTTATATTGTATATCTGATCATCTTGATTTAACGTTGGTATGTGGTATGTATTGAGAAAATTGTCCACTTCTTTTTGATTTTCCAATTTGGTGGAGTACAGGTTTTTAAAATATTTCCTTATGATTCTGAATTTCTCTGGTATTCCTTGTTATATCTCCATTTTCATTTCAAATTTTGTTAATTTGGATCTTCTCTCTCTGCCATTTAATTAATATAGAAAAGGGCTTTCCAATTTTATTGATTTTTTCAAAGAATCAACTCAATGTTTCATTGATTCTTTGTGTTATTTTAATGTTGTTTCAATTTTATTAATCTCAGCTCTGCATTAGATCATTTCTTGCCATGTATTCCTTTTAGCATAATTTCTTCTTTTTGCTCCAGAGCTTTCAGGTGTACTGTTAAGTCGCTAGTATGGGAGCTTTTTTTTTTTATGTTAACAGTGCTATTAACTTACCTCTTCAAATAATCATCATTGTGTTCCATAATTTGGTGTGTACTGCATATTTATTTTCATTTAACTCTACAAAGTCTTTGATTTCTTTCATAATTTCTGTCTTGACTCATTTTTCATTCAGTAGAATATCGTTCCATTTCCATGAGTTTGTTAGTTTTCTATTGTATCTATTGTTCATATCCAGCTTGTTGTTCATATCCATTTGGTGGTCAGATAGGATGCAGGGTGTTATCTTGGCTCTCTTGTATCTATTGAGACTTGCTTTGTGTCTAAGTATGTGACCTACTTTGGAGAAAGTTCCATGAGGTGCTGAGGAGGTATATTCTTGTTGTGTTTGGGTGAAATGTTCTGTAAATATCTGTTATGTCCTTTTGGTTTATAATATCATTTAGCTCCACCATTTCTCTGTTTAGTTTTTGTCTAGATGACCTGTTTATTGATGAGAATGGATTATTGTGTGTAAGGGTCAATATGTGATTTAACTGTAGTAGTATTTCTTTTACAAACTTGAGTGCCCTTTTGTTTGGGGCATAGATGTAAAAAATGTCCTCTTGGTGGATTTTTTACTTTGATAAGTTTGTAGTGTCCTTCCCTATCTGTTTTGATTAGTTTGGTTTGAAGTCTATTTTGTCATATATTAAAATGGTTATACCAACTTGTTTCTTAGGTCCATTTGCTTGGAATACTTTTATCTAACCCTTTACCCTGAGGTGATGTCTATCCTTGATGTAAAAGTATGTTTCTTGGAAGCAGCAGGATGAGTTTTGCATTCATTCTGTTAGAGTATGTCTTTTTATTGGGAAATTGAGACAGTTGATGTTGAAAGATATCAATGATCAATGATTAGTAGATCCTAATATCTTGTTTTTGTGGTGGAAGTGGTAGTGGTGGTGGTGGTGATGTGTCTGTGTGTGTGTGTGTGTCTGTGTATCTGTGTCTGTGTGTGTGCTTTCCTTCTTTTAGCTTTGCAGGTTTGGGATTGTTTATTATCTGTGTTTTCTTGGATGTAATTAATGTCTTTATGTTGGTATTTTCCTTCTAGCACCTTCTGTAGGGCTGGATTTACAGAGAGATACTGCTTAAATTTGGTTTTGCCATGGACTGTCAATTTATCCTGTGTGGTAACTGAATGTTTTTTTCTGGTATAGTAGTCTAGGCTGGCATCTTTGGTCTCTTAGTGTCTGCATCTTGTCTGTCCAGGCTCTTCTGTTTTTTAGAGTCTCCATTGAGAAGTCAGGTATAATTCTAATAGATCTGCCTTTATATGTTACTTTATATGTTACCGTGCAGCTTTTAGTATTCTTTATGTTCTGTGTTTTGATTATTATGTGCTGAAGGGACTTTCATTTCTGGTCCAGTCTATTTGGTATTTTGTATGCTTCTTGTGCCTTGATAGGCATGTCCTTCTTTAGATTAGGAATTTTTTTTTCTCTGACTTAGTTGAAAATATTTTCTGTGCCTTAGACTTGGGTTTGCTCTCCTTCTTCTATTCTTATTATTCTTAGCTTTCTGTCTTTTCCTAGTCTCCCAGATTTCCTGGATGCTTTGGGTCAGGAGGTTTCTAGATTTAATGTTTTCTTTGACAGGTGTATCCATTTCTTATATCTTGTATTCAATGCCTGAGATTCTCTCTTCCATCTCTGTATTCTATTGGTGAAACTTGCCTCTGTTTGAGTTTCTAATTTTTTTTTATTTCCAGATGTCCCCTCAGTTTAGGTTTTCTTTATTGACTATTTCCATTTTTAGGTCTTGAACAGTTTTATTCATTTCTTTCTATTGTCTTGTTTGTGTTTTCATAGATTTCTTTAAGGAATTTATTCTTTTCCTATCACATTCTTAGAGGATCTCTATCATAGTCATAAAGGCTGATTTAAGGTCTTTCCTTATGCTCCAGTTATTTTAGAATATTCAGGGTCTGCTGTGGTAAGGTTGCTTGACTCTAGTGGAAACATACTGTGCTTGTTGTTATTGATTGTGTTTTCATGCTGGCATCTATGCATCTGACATTGGGAAGATTTTAATTCTAGGTGCTGATATCAGGTATTGTCTTTGTTGGGTGATTGTTTTGTTCCTTGGTTCTGGTTCTGGTTCTTAGTAGAGTGTTGTATGTCTGCCTTGCCTGGTAGGAAAATCGTCTGGGATTCTGATGGGTGTGCCCACTGAGAGTTCCAGGTAACATGTGTTTCTGGGTATTGAAACCTGAAGCTTAGGAATGGGGATGGGTTGGGGATAGTGGGAGGTTTTTACAAGGAAAAGAAAGCCAGAGGGTTTTACAAGGAAAAGAAAGCTGGTGTTCTACCTGGATCTGCTTACTTAGACCCCTGGGAATGGAGCCAGAGAGAGAGGATAAGCCACAGCAGATGGTCTGCTACAGAGCTAAAGATGAGATTGAGGGATTGGACTTGGAGGAATAGAGGGAGGATTGAAGATTTGTTGTTAGCCTACTTGCTTTCCTAGTCAGAGTGGCCTGTGTGTTCCCAGAAAGTGCCTGCTGGAGTTGAGGGTTGGGACAAAGCAATAGGTTGGGGAAGGAAGTTAGGAGGGCAAGACCTGTGTGNTGCTGGTATGGGTACAGGCATGAGGGAGGCTGCAGCAGGTGTTCTGCTGGAGAGCTGGGGATGGGACTGGGAAGTTGGATTTGGAGGATCAGACAGAAAGGTGAAGATTTGCAGTTAGCTTCCCTGCTTCCCTGTCTAGCCTGGCCTGTGGGCTCCCATCCAGTGAGCACTGAATGTGGAGGCTGGACTAAGGCAATGAATCAGGGAAAGGAGGTTAGGGGAGGAGATCTGTGTAGTCCACTGAAGACCGTGGCAGGCAGAAGTGAGGCTGCTGCAGGTGTTCTTTTGCAGAGCTGGGGATGAGACTGGGGGATTGGATTTGGAGGAGCAGAAGGAGAGGTGAAGAACTGCAGTGGCTTAAGTGGCCTGTTTGTTGGCAAGGAGTGACTGCTAGAGTTAAAGCAAGGAGTAGGGGAGGCTGTAAGAAGGGGAAGATGTGAATCCAGTGGAGATAAGGGCGGAGGGAAAGGAGGACTCAGCATGCAGTCTGCTGCAGAGCCAGGAAAGGGACTGGGGATTGGATTTGGAAGAATTTTGGGAGAGATGGAGATCTGAGATTAGCCTACCTGTTTCTTTGGTCATAGTGACCTGTGGGTTCAAAGAGAGTGCCTGCTGGAGTTGGGGGCTTCCCTAGACAGAGCAATTTTGGATATTTTGGGGAAGCTTGGATCTTTTAAAGAGACTTTGGATTTTTTAAAGATATTGAACTTCTAAAGACTGGGGACTTTTAAAAGTCAGAAAGTGTTTAATGTTGACATATCAATATTAATATGAAATCTTGAGTTTAACCAAGAAATGAAAAAAACTTTGTTTTAATTGTAATGTGTTGGTGTATCAAGTTAATGAAAGCTCAATTATTATTGCTTATTTTTCTATCAACCTGACACAAACTATAGCCACTAGGAAAGAGGGAACCTCAATTGAGAAAATGCTCCCAGAATATTGTCCTATGGGAAAGTCTGTGATGTATTTTTTTGATGAATAATAGATGTGGGAAGGCCCGACCCATTCTGAGTTGTGCCACTAGGTGATACAGGGTTGTATAAATAAGCAGAATAAGCAAGCCATGAGGAGCCAGTGAGTAAGCAGCATTCTCTCCAGCCTCTGCTTTAGTTCCTGCCTTGTATGCCTACCCTGACTCCCCTTAGCCATAGAGTATGAACTGAAAGTTGTAAGGTAAAAGAAACATATTCTCTCCTTTGGGTCATGCTGTTTTATCACAGCAACAGAAACCCCAACAAAGACAGAAATGACTACCTTTTGATTGTCTTTAAGGACCATTTCACAAGATGGAATCCATAACTGGCACTGTCAATGAGGCCAAGAACCTGCAGCTAGACAGGTTATAGGCCCAAGGGGATGATACACTAGTGTTGTTTTGCTAAATGTTCATAGTATTAATGTGACTCCTAATGACTTAGGTCCATAACCACAGATTGATATAGCTCTCAGCCCTCATCAGAGATGCCTCTTCTTGTCATAGATGATGATTAACCCAAAGATCCACAACTGGTCGACTATGGAGTGCTTGGACTTAAATGAGACATCTGAATCACACCTCTCCCTCAAAGGCTTAGGGAATCATTGAGGAAGAGGGGACAAAAAGATTGTAAGAGCCAGACTTCTTTGATGACTATAACAAAATATTGTTTTCAGGACACAATATGGAAGTTTCACATATGAACTCACAGTGATTCTGATAGTATGCACAAGACCCACACAAACTCAAGCTAGAGAAAATACTAGCATGGAAGGAGGAGGTGGGCATAGTTCTATCCCTAGTTGAGAAGATATTGGCATGGACAGCTGGTGGTAGATTCCGAGTCAGGTTTCTTTAATGGTCTGACTCCTGCTATACTGACCACACTCAGAAGTAGGCACCACGACCCAAAGTAGTTGGACAATTCAAGCTGGACTTTATGGGTTTAAAAGAGAGGTGGAGGAGGAACAAAGCTGGTTGGGTAGGAAGGTTGCATGTAAGATGAATTGCTAAGCCATCTTATTAATTAAAAAAAAAACTGGAGCCAGATATTAGGGTGAAAGCGGAAAGATCAGAGAAACAGAACAAGCCACAGCCAACCACACCTAGCCAACTCCTCAGCTGATCCTGTTTCCATGAATCTTCAGACTGAAAGCCTCTGAGTCCTCATCCCTGAAGCCCTCTCAGTTGAACAGCTGCTTAGTTCCTGTCTCCTTATGCCTTATATACCATTCTCCACCCAGCCATGTCACTTCCTGGGATTAAAGGTGTATATGCTTCCCAAGCAAAGACATGAGATCTCAAGTGCTGGGATTAAAAGTGTGTGCTACCACACCTGGCTCTGCTCCCAGTGTGACCTTGAACTCACTGAGATCCAGATGGATCTCTGCCTCCCGAGTGATAGGATTAAAGGTGTGTGCCACCACTGTCTTGCCTCTATGTCGAATCTAGTACCTGGCTCTGTCCTCTAATCACCAGATAAGTTTATTAGGGTACTCAATATATTGGGGTACACAATATATCACCACAGTTGGGGTAGATATGGAAGGAGAGAAGGATGAATATGATCAAAATTCTTTGTATAAAAATTCTTTGAAAATTGGTAATAGCGCTATTTAAAAATTGATTTGTTTTGGATTTCCAAAATATATAAAATAAGATACATATCTAAGTACCCCCATTTTCTCTCTCTACTCCACCCCCAGATTCCCCTCAATATATCCTTCTAACTTTATGTCCTCTTCTTTTTTTCCCTTCAATAGCCCATTAAGCACAATCAGTGGTGGCCATATGTGCATGGGTGTCAAGACATTCACTGGAGCATGGGTGACCTACCACGGGTCACTGCTTTCCCCAAAGAATGCTTCTCCCAGCGGCTCCTTATGAATGGGACCACCTAAGAGCCCATTCAAGCTATGCCTGAACTTGAATGACTTGATTTGACATCTTTTTTTTTAGTTCATTAAATTGTACAGCATTGGACATTGCTGCTCTGGAGCTATCTTACACAATACTTCTAGCACCTGAGCAGCTCCCTTACTGACTACATAGAAGGCAGTGGCACCTTATTAAGTGATGTGGAGTAACTCCTGGCCTTTCCCAAAGGCTTTCATTTACTGCATTTCTTGATTTCTGTAATGTAAACTCTCCCATGATGGCTTATTTAAATTCAGTGATACAGTGATATTAGAATACTTTTGAGAGCAATGGAGACTCACTCAGCTCTGTCATGCTTAGCTTTAGAGGCAGGGATCCCAGAAACTCAGTGACCACCAAACACAATCCAACCCAGAGACCTTTCTGTTCATGTCTCCAAAGTTGGAAGAATGAAATTCACAGATCACAGAGGGAAAGTTTTTGAAAAAAAATTTTATATAGGGAGCTTAAAAGATATACAGAGAGAACCCAGAGCTCCTGTACAGCAGGGAGGGTCACCCAGGGGTGGGGTACCATTGAACCTTATTGACTTGGGGCTGTAGTGGAGTAAAGGAGAGAAGGTGCATGAGCTGGTCAGTCCAGGTTTCATTCCAGGTGTGGGGATCCTCACAGTTTCAGTCACATTCTCATCTGGTTTCTGGGAAAGGGGTGCTCCTTTAGAGAAAAGAGATACAGAAAAACAGACCCCTTCCTGGCATCTTTATCCTCTGGCCATGGCAAAGTCAGAGGTACTTTTGGCCTAAGCACTTTCAGTTTCTGTCACCCTCAGCAAGGATGAGTCTATGGACAGCTCATAGCCAAGTCAGAAACTGATCACTTTTCTTATGTGGGGTCTTTTTTTTCTTTTTACCATAAACTGTGTAGTCAATTTCTGCCTCCTGTTCTCATCATCAGAAAATATCCTTTGATCCTTAGCCAGTATGTGAGGGTTCTAATATAACACCATTAAGAGATAACCAATAAGTACTCAATTGAACTAAAAACCCTGTTCACATGAGAATGCTTCGCAATCCCTTCCAGAAAATCCAAATGACAAAGGCTGCAGTGAAATTCCTCACTGCCACAAACTGGTTCTTGTTTGTTTATTCCCCATGCTTGAACTTTACTAGTAGAAAAACAGGAGGTATGAAAAGTGGTGAATGCCTCTCCCCTGGGCTGTGCTGCTGAATATCATCACTGAACCCTGAAATGTCTGCAATTGAGTTTGCTCACTGCAGAGTGGCTCCCCTTTCTGAACATAGTGTACACAAATGGTGATTTTAAAACCAAAACGAGGAACCACAGCACCTTAGGTAACCATGTAAGCTCAGGATGGTTTTTGTTAATTGAGAATTTAGAAGACCAAGCCCCTAGATGAGGGATTCTTTTACAACTTGGAAGACATTAGGAAATATAGACCTTGGAAGAATGAGCAGGAATCTTGGCAATGGGGGTGGGGAAACTGCTTTCTAAGTGTAGGTTCCAACGTGGAATCACTAACAAATAATTCATGGAAGAGATAGAACATATGCTCACAGGATCGAGTGGGAGTTGGAGGACACAGAGAGCACGTAAGCAGCTGAGCTTCCATGAGTTACAGCACCGCATTGCTGTTATAAAACATCTTTATTGGGAGGGAAAATGCAATATTTGGGTAGTAGGAGATGAAGTAGGTAGTCTAGATGACTCACTGATGGCAGAGTGTGCAATTTTACAGCTGGTATATGCCTGTCTGCTTGATATGTTTCTGGACTCACAACCTATCAGAAGCATGCATTGAGTATACACTGCTTTATCCATGAAGCACTCAAGGTGCTAAGGTAAGGGTCAGGAAATGGAGAATTTCATAAAAAGAACAGCTGTATTTTCTACAAGAAGTTCTTAAAAGCTTACTTCTCCATGCCTTTGTTAAGATTTTTTGATTCATGCCACCTTTGGAAAGTGGTAGCGGAGTGTGTGCATGTATTCAGTGAATAGATAAGTATCATTAGCTTCTTACCTGTTAGGATTGGGAACTGCAGCTATTTCCTAAGAAAGATCTAAGAACACATCACTGAAGGCGTCGGGTACAGCAGCCACAGGCCTTCTCATCATCTGGGCTCATGGCAAACTTCTGCTTTGCTTAGCCAATGCCATAGCAGCAGAGTGTGTGGCTCACCCATGAGAGAGAGGCAGGAAGGTTCAATTCAAATTTTTAGGTATGAAAAGAAATTGACCATGCAAATCCTTCATAAGAATGTGTGAAAATGCATTTTGTTTTCCTCACAGCAAGAAAGGAAAGCCCTATTCTCTCAAAAACGAACAAACCAACAAAATCTATATCAGGATCTCAAGAGACAGCTCAGAGGACTCTAGTTTAATTCACAGCATCTGTATTAAACAACTCACAAGAGCCTGTAACTCCAGTACCAGGATATCCAACTTCTTGTTATAGACTACAAAAGCATTTGGACTCATATGTGTATATGTGTATATATATGTGTGTGTGTATACATATATATATCATTCATATATGTATATATACACATATATATGTTTTTTAAGAGAACTAGGTCAAATGTTTCTGTGTATATTTTATTCTTTCTAACAAAATAACATGTTAAAGTTTGGCAAACAAGGACATTCAAAGAACATGAAGCTGTTTTATAGCTAAAGATAGGAATCTTAGAAAATAGAGATGGGACACAAAGTCCTTTGCTGAAAATATACAGTAATATTAAATTTCTATTTTGCATATTCTCATTTCAATCAAAGAGAATATAATTTCTCTTAAATACAAACATTCAAGACAGAATTTGTATTATCATTTTTTATTAAATGGCCTGTTAATTTTATACAAATGTGTCTTTAAAATATTTAGAATCTCAACCTGTCCTGGGATTCCTCTGTAGAGTGAGATGGCCATCAATTTCATTCTTATATTGACATGAATCTGTAGATGTAATTATTTCTTCTTATAAAATTGATCAGTTACAAACACCATAAATATGTCATAATAATTCCTACCATCTCTGTTTCAGGAAAAAAAACTGAAGGTGTATTTTGAGTTGATAAGCATTGCTGCTATGTCTTCTTTATTGGTTATTGTCTCTTTAAAAGCATAAAAACATCTTCCCTATTTGTAGTTGTTGTCAGGAAATATAGACTCCTTTCTCTCTCACTCCCTCCTGGCTACATTCACTTTTCATGCTATTTGTGTAACTACATTATTCATGCTTACAAGCCCAGCTGTAAAATAAAAATAGAGTGAGTGAATGATTTCTAAGGATCAATATAAAAATATGGCCCAACTCCAGGCAAACCTCAAATCTAGCTTACTTTACATATTTCACCACATTCTTTTGCATGGTAAATTGTATTAACCAATCTACTTCTATTTTGAAACTCTGTTTATCTGAAATTAAGCTGTCTGCTCTGGACTCTGAATTAAAACTATAGTATCTATAACTCTTCAGTCTATCTCTAGAATCACTGTAAGACTTGTGAAGTTTTAATATCAGTCAAACATAAGGAAAGGGCATGGCTTCACTGATGTTTCTGCAATTCAAGTCTCTTATTAATTTTTCTGCAGTTGTACTTGTGCAGTATAAAAATATCATGCAGGTTTTGTTTTTTGAAACTTTAAAAAATATTACAAAAGAATGGCCCCAGCTTTGCTAGGCTAGTGTTCTGGAAGGCACACTCAGTTCTAAGAGGCCACCTTCTGCTAGCTGCTGCCACTTCTGAGCCAGCTGAATTGAAAGGCCAAGTATCCCAGACACGGTGAAAAAACATAGTCAAGCGGACATCAGACACCATTGTTCCAGTGTAACGCACACCTTTCCACTTAACTAATTTGGGTGATCTTTTTCACATAGAGAAAAAAAATTCAAAACTCATTTTGTCTGCTTCAGAGTTTCACAAGTATAAAATAAAGAATTATGGCTGTGACAGTGCTCAACACTGGGACGAAGAAATCTCTCAGCCTGGAATAAAAAACCATAGACTGTCGGCAATTTCAGCCTTTTGTAAATTCTCCTCTCAAGCTGGTGAACCCCAACCTGCAGCTTCCGAGCTTTCTGCTGTCAATTGTGGTGAAATCATTGTCAATTAATCAACTGGAAGAGCAAACACCTGCCCAATTTATTATTATTTTTTTACAAGTAATTAGGGGGTCCAATAAAGCAGCAGGAATAGAACAGAATTTCAGGTAAAAGCATGTGTCAAACCTGCATGTTTCTAAGTAATGTGATGTGAGAGGAGAGAGAAGGGAGTGTGAGGGAGAGAGAGAGGGAGAGAGAGAGATATTGAAATTTCAACCACATAAGTCAACAATAAATATTCTGAAATATGGAACAAAGAGGCTTGTCAAACAGTGATTTTTCTTGCCTAGAATTCCAAGCACCTGCGAGCATTTTGAGCATTTATAAAATGTCCAAAGCAACATATGTGAAAGATATATGTAGGTCACAGTTATGTGGGTAGGCTAGGAGCTGCTGGCTTAGGTGTAGATAACGAGGGATAGACAAGCTAACAATTTTACATATATTCAGTCAGCCAGACAACAGAGATGGACGCTAAACTTTGTCTCTTCTCCACTAAAAGTGAGAAGAAAGAGAAGCTGCCGGTGGCAGAAGCCCATCTACACTGACACAAAACAGGTGGTGTTCTAGTTCAGATGCCATATTTGCTATTTAGGGTTCCTGTGATCTCTGCAAGGATGGGTAAGCTATAGAGTGCGTAGGAGAAGCTACACAAAGCATCCGCACTGCTCCGAGCCCACAGGCTGATTTCAACCTCGCACTCCACTTGCTGAGCTTGGTTATCTTGACAAGCTTGCTACAGCATCCCTGTGAAATTTGGGTTACCACATTTAGCTGTAGGATTACAGCACTCAATACCACAGATAGGAGATAATGTCTCTGGCGTGTGACTGGGGCAATGTAAGCCTCGCAGTCTAATTTTGGTAGCTTTGGGGGTAGAGGAGATGCAGGTGAGGCAGGACGTGGAATGGGTGATACATATGAGCTATTGTGGCATACCCACTCCTACAGCCTGGTCCCTCTGACGACACTGATAAACAAAAACAAAACTATAAAATATCATTCTGTGCCCCCATCCTTCTTTTTGAAGCAGATGGCCATAAATCTGAATATATTT
>LZPO01108543.1:9415-24905 GCA_001675575.1 Neotoma lepida
TGCATCCAAGCTGTTGCAAACAAGCTTTATGTGATAACTTGCTATTTGGAAAATATTCCTTATATGGCTCTGACCTCATCAAATTATCTGGATCCTTGCCCCTTCTCCACCATGACAGCTTTCCTAAGTTCCTGCCTGCCACACCTGCAGGGACCATTCTAATTGGCCTCACAGTGTACTGGAGGGTTAAATTAATCTGTGTGAACTGCACAGCTGGACAGTTGCCCACTGCCACATTCTAGCAGCTGTTTGACACAATAAACCAAGAATCAGATTTTCTTGCAGCAGAAATAAATTTTTAACAACNTTGCCCATTTCCACAGAGGCAAAATACAAGCCATGATTTCTGTCTGAGATGATTGTGATAGAAGCAGCCTTGGAGGAATGGTGTCATTTTCTAAGTCAAGGCCCTGTCCTGCCACATTATTTAAACACAACATGACATGGAAATATATCTAATAGGATTTGGCTACAGGCAAAGAGTCTGGAAAATAGTGCAGGGATTGGAAGACTCTGCTGCTGAGTTATGCATGGAATTCAAAATTTACTAGAACTGAAATCCTTGAGTCAATCTTTGGCTCATAACAAAACAAAATAGAAAAAAAGAAACCTCTCTCAAGTGCAACTATACTGGCATACTCATTATGATAATAAGTGTCATAATGCTAGAGCCACCAAGAAGATCAAACGTGCATCTTTATATTGATTTCACAATTCAGCACCACTGAAATTATTTTTATTCAACAGAGACTAAACTGGCATTTCACTAGACCCATGAAAATTACCTACTTATTAACAATAACAGATAGCTGAGCAGTGCTCATTGGGGAAANGACATGGCCACCATTTTTCAATAATGCTTTCACCATCTTTGATTCAAATGTTTGGAATATAATTCAGCATGAGCCCTCTTGCCCCATTGAGGCAACGGCAGCCTGTGAGGCTAGGGAAAAGGGACACAGAGGAAGCCCAGATCCCTGCAAACTGTTCTGAAGCCCTGCTCACTTCTCCTGGGACTTCTAATGAATTAGAGTATGCCATCTCTGTACTCTCCTGACATTTGGTGTGCCTCTTAAAAGTGAACCATCACCAATAGCTCAGCCATGATAAATGCTGGAAGAAAATTGCAATCTGACTAAAAGGGAGAGGACTTATTATCAGACAGAGGGGACAGATATAGGTGGTACTGCTGGCTATGTGTTAATTTTTTAAAAGTAATACAAGCCTTATTATTCAATTACAACACTTATCCAAAAAAAAATTCTGAAGTATATATATGGCATAGAACCCAGAGAACACACCCACTCATTCAATCTAGAGCAGTGATTCTCAACCTTCCTAATGCTATGACCCTTTAATATAGTTCCTCATGTTGTGATGACCCCCGAACCATAAAATTATTTTCATTGCTACTTCAAAACTATAATTTTTTCTAATTTTAAAAATCATGGTGTAAATATCTATGTTTTCTGATGGTCTTATGTGACTCCTATGAAAGGGTCATTTGACTCCTGCCCCTACATGCTGTGGAATGTTTTCCTGTACTCTGTGAATATGTTTTGCTCCCATTGGCTAATAAATAAAGCTGTTTTGACCTATGGCAAGAAAGCTTACAGCCAAGTGGGAAATCCAAGAGAAAGAGAGAGAGAGAGAGAGAGAGAGAGAGAGAGAGTAGAAAGGCAGAGTCAGGGGAGACACGATCCAGTCACCCAAGAAGGAAGTTGTGAAAGTACCTGTAAGCCACAAAGCCACGTGGCAAGACATAGATTAATAGGAATGGGTTGAATTAAGTTGAAAGAGCTAGCTAATATAAGCTGAAGCCATAAACCATACAGTTTGTAATTAATATAAGCCTCCGAATGATTATTTTATAAGTGGCTGCGGGACCTCCGGTGGGTGAGATTTGTCCAGACTGTGGGGCCGGGCAGGACCGCGAAGCACCCACGGGTTAAGAACCACTAGTCTAGAGCCTGNTGCATAATGTGAAAGAAAGCTTGGAAGTGAATGAATTTGGGCAGGGGGAGAAAATTCTAGACACACAGTAGACACAAAGCCAGCATTATGAATGTAGGGCATTTTGTCATTTAATACAGATACTGGTAATTAAACATTATCTATTTAAACCAATGGTCAGAAAATAAATAATCTTGAAGCAATTTTAATACTTGTAGGTATTTTATACACTGTTGCAAAGGGGTGAAACTGAGTAGTATAAAATTTAAAATACAGCTATGTAAACACAACAAAACCATTCTGAGCTTGCGCCTCATAGTGTCACAATGCTAGAGCCACCAAGAAGATCAAACGTGCATCCTTATATTAAATTCACAGTTCAGCACCACCGAAATTATGTTCGTTCGACAGAGACTCAACTGGCCAGATTTGGTCCTTCCTGATGTGGACCTATAAGGAAATGAGTAAGGAGGAATCTGCCGTAGTACGAAATTAAAGCCAAAAGAATTGTAAATCCACTTTTGAGGTGTCAATTTGGTTGGAATCCTAAACAACTCTAAGTAGCTTCCTGAGGCTGCTGCCAATTCTGCCTATGCCCCCATTGACTAGCGCTCTTTTCTGAAGAGCACAGTGTGAGAACTGTACCCCTTGCTGATGCTCTTACGTGTGCCTTCCTGCTTTGCTTACCTAGATAACTTACCTTGATGCATCCNAGTTACCATATTCTCTCTTCTGGACAGACCTCATCAGGCCACCACTGCCTCATACTTTTAAGNTAGCAGCACTCCTCCTNTGCCCTGATGGAGCTATGTGNACTAGTGTTGTACAGGATGAACCTCCAAACTGAAGAACAGCCATGTTCAGGAGTTTAGCCAAAGGTTATGATAGCTGGGCTTGTTGACTGATGGTGTTCCCTCATAGAAGGAGGTGTTGAGAGAGTCATGGGTCCCTTATCTGAGTATCTAGCTACTCCTCCCAACCCATTGAATACAAGTCCGCCTTAATTGCACGTAGCCTTGGAGAGGGGGCAGATTACCTAAGCTTTAGAAGGCTGAGAGAAAGGGACTTCACCTATATAATTAGGAGAAGTCATCATCTGTGCTGAGTGAAGACTTTCCAGTGTGACCTTTGAGGCTAGTATCCATCCAGACTACTGTAAGTAATCTCTTGTCTGTTCTCTATAAGTGCCCAGTAAACTCACTGGTTCCCCCAGAGGAACTTGGGAGGGATCATGCCTTGGTTTGTTGTGGGGAACTTGTAGGGGAATAGATGCTGCTTATGTCTCCCCCAGGGAGGGAATTTTAGCATAAGATGATCAGTAGGGAAGAGATATTTACTTCCCTATCTTGGACAGCTCTGATACACAGAAGTACAAAAATACAACACTGCTTACTCAAGGTCACTTTGGCACTCATCACAGGGCTAAGGTCATACATTCATGATTTTATTTAATTCTCAGACTTCCCGCTGAGATAAGCTTTAACCTCTTAATTCACAAATAAAAACCNAGAAAAGTTAAATACATTGCTCANAGCTTAATAGCTGATAAAGCTTGGACCCAAACTGAGTCCTGCTGCCCAGGCACCCATGCTCTTAATCTCACATTATTTCATTGATGGTTGAATAAACAGAGGATATCTGTCTTAGTTAGAGTTTCTAGTGCTGTGAAGAGACCACGACCACAGCAACATTTAAGTGGAAAACATTTAATTGGAGCGGCTTATATTTTCAGAGGTTTAGCCCATTATCGTCAAGGCAAGAAGCAAGGCAGTATGTAG
Source organism: Neotoma lepida (assembly GCA_001675575.1). Classification (NCBI taxonomy): domain Eukaryota; kingdom Metazoa; phylum Chordata; class Mammalia; order Rodentia; family Cricetidae; genus Neotoma; species Neotoma lepida. The sequence continues at coordinate 13,147 of LZPO01108543.1, forward strand.
GCAGATATGATGCTAGAGAAGGAGCTGAAAGTTATTACATCTTGACTCACAGGCAACAGGAAGTGGTCTGAGACACTGGGCAGTCTCTTGAGCATATACNAGATCTCAAAGCCTGCCTCCACAGTGACACACTTCCTCCAACAAGACCACACCTAATAGTGCCACTGACTTTGGGGGCCATTTTCTTTCAAATCACCATAATATCTATAANTGAATTAAGATAATATAATCCCCTGTAGAAACATTTCTAAGATCAGTTGTAATTTAAAAGAAAATGAGAATGGCTTGTACTTGATGTCATTCTTGAAAGGTAGCAGGAGCCTGATATGANGTGGCTGGACCTCCTTGCTTTGAAACTAATAAAACAACAGATGCNGTAATAAAGCACCATGTTCTCAACACAAGATCACACAGATCAAAGCAAGACACTCTGCTGTCTGCTTAAGGACTATCCAGCACNTTCACAAGGCTGCCACGTACAGTTAGCCTCATCTTTCATCACCTGATTGCCAGATTCATTGGTCACTTTTTAATAAATGAGAAAATTTAGATCTCCATAAGACNTTAAAATTTTGTTCTGCCAATTACAATNGATTAATAAAATTGCCCTTGGCTTAATTTTGGGATAATATCTTAGAGTGGGTTGTCTTTAGCATGTCTGTAAGCCTTTTCCATTAGGCTGAAGCTTAACAAGGTATTAAGGCATGAGGCGCTGTCTTAACTATTTATTGTTCTCTCACTATAATGAGTTTCCTAAGAGCCTGGACCTCATGTTCAACTTGAATGTCTGGGACTGTTGTTTGGTATTACTTTTTTATTGGACAGAATTGGTGAAGATGTAATGGGTTTGTGAATCATTGCCTTCAGGTTTGCCAAGGGCTGTCTGCAGAGTGGCTCAAATTTTGGTATGCATGTTTGGGTTGCTCTAACAGAATACCATGGGCTTATAAACAACAGGGATTTATTTTTTGGTTTGGGAACAAAGTCCAAGACCAAAGTGCTGACTGACTAAAGACCTTGAAAGCATGCACTTCCTGACTCACTTCTCCCTGCGTCCTCCCAGGACAGACAGAAGAGTGAGGGGCTTTCCTGGGCTCTCTTACTTAACAACATTAACTCCATTTATGGAGATCCTAATCTCCCAAGCCCCCTCCCCCCAAACTCCACCTCCAAGTACCATCACATTAGGTATGGGGTTTCAAAATACATATTTTCTTTTGGGCAAAGACTCAGACATTCATTCTACACAGGGCACACGTGTTTTATTGATTGACCTGATGTCAGCCATACTGTTGCATACTTCTCTGGTCCAGAAGTACCTTGAAAAGATGCTAGAAAATGCCTCTGAATGAGACTTTGGTACCCCACCCCCAGCCTCAAGCCTGAAAACATGAGATTCCAGGTGGTCAAATGCAGAGCAATCAGTGTTTCTGAGGGGACATTGTGGATGGATGAATGCAGGCTGATTAGACAGTAAATATTTAATTTTAGATTCTGATTATTTCATATTGACATTTCAGAGCAGTAAATATTTTTATGCTGGATCCAGCCTACACCACAAAAATAACTCCCTCAATGGCAGCGTCTACACATGTAATTGTGTAATTTAATACTTTGATTTAAAAAATTTCTACTTTTAAAATTCTTTTAGATTAAAAAAAAAATCCCTTATCTGAGAAGATTCAACCTCAGGCTTTCTAGGCCATAGACTAATTAGTCCTTCATAAAGAGATGGATGGTTCTCTTTGCAAATGGTCCCCCTCCCCCATTTTCCAATGTCTGCTAAACTCACGTGGACATAGTCAGGAATGGGTTAAAATAGAGACCTCCACGGAAGGACAGGAGTAGATGGCTTTGATGGGAAAGGTGTTTTCAGGCATTTTCTGTGAGAACAAGAACGGCTCTCAGGGTTGCTGAAGAGATGTCTGCTGAGTGACAGAGGGTCGAGTTCCCTGAAAGAAGCCACTCAGAGGATTTGAAAATCCTGAGTGCCGAGGTGGAGAACATGTTTAAAGCCATCTGGTCTCTGTAAACCAGTAAGTAGTCTCACGTATTCACGAGCCTTTGATAGAAGGCATTTGAAAAACCTTTCCCCATTACAAGTCCAGCACATCCCCTAATGTCCAGGGTGATAAAAGACCCAAGAGGAGACACCNTGAGGTATTATGATTGCCATTTTATAGATGAGCAAATTGACCCTGAAAGAGGCTTCACAGCTGATCCGGTGGCACAATTACAAGAGGGAGTGGAAACCTCTCCCCTGTCTTGTTTCCTCACCACCATCCCACGCCTCCCCTNCAGATACAAAGACCTAACTATTTGGCAGGAAGGAAAGAGTAATTGGCATGTGGTTTTCACTTCCTCTTTCACTCCCTTTCCTCCCAGGGGCCAGACATCATGTACCAGGCAGAGTTTTCCTGGTTCACCATGTCATCTGTCTCACCTGGTCCAGAGGCCAGCTGGATTCTTGATTCCAAGAGTGGACCCACTTGGTTAATAAGACAACAACTCATTCTCAAGTATTAGCATAAAATAATAATAAAAATAAATAAATAAATAATAAATAATAATAATAATAATAAAAGATGGGCCCCATCTTTATTTGCTTATGTCTTAATTTTTGAATTCAAAACTCCAGAGGAAAGGGGATATTTTAGGGACCCCTTGTGGACCCTAAAAATAAGTAATGCAGTTAGGATTCAAATGAGAGGAAACTCATGCTTCAAAGTCATGACCCTGCAAGGCCAGTGATGGCCATTAGGCAATTTATAGGTTCTCCTGTTTTCCAGTCTTTCTTGTAGGCAGTTTGGGACACCGTTGCTGATGCAGAGAAGTGAGTCAGTCCTAAAGCTGGTGATGGATACACCTCCCTTGCACTGTGAAGGAACATCCTGAAAAGAAGATGTATCTACAGAGGCTGACTGATTGGAACTGAAGCTGTGGAAGACTGGAATGTTGCAGTCCAGAGGCTAATTACCTTATTTGGGGCTAGTTCTAGCCTCTGGAACAGCCATTCCTTGCTTCCTTCTGTGTCTGAACTAACATCTGGCGANTAATAGATCAAAACTTTTTGGAATCTATTAACTTAGCAGATACTAGCATCCACCAACTCAAATGCTCAGATAACATCTTTAGTCTATAGGAAAGCTTCCCCCCATCTTATNGTACCTGCCTCTCTGATGTCCTTACTAATGTATTTTAAACTTGCCTTGATTTATGACTTCCTTTGTTCTGTAAAGCAATAAACTTCATGAAACTGCTTCTNCATCAGAACATGGAATTTGAAGCAACCTAGACCTATATTCTCAGGCCATGATCATTCAAAACGGCTCCAGAATAAACTGTCTTGTTTCCTTTATGATGGGAGCTGTGGCTTTTGCAATGACACACCAGCTCCTTGTAATGAGTAATGCAACAAGATCCTGGATCCTTAAACTCACTGACAGATCCTGAATCCCAAAATGCACCAACAGATCCTGGATCCCTAGGTAGCCAAGTAAAACAGCTGCTGTCCTTCCCATATTGGGCTTCCTATGAGTAAAAATCCCAAAGCTTTGATATGTTAATACTCTCATCTAGAAACTAGGGGGTGTGGTGATATTTTATTTGTGCACCCCAATAAAACTTGTCTGGGGACCAGAGAACAGAGCCAGCCACCAAATTAGACATAGAGGTCAAGTGTAGTGGCACACTCCTTTAATCCTACCACTCTGGAAGGCAGAGATCCGTCTGGATCTCTGTGAGTTCAAGGCCATACTGGAAACAGAGCCAGGCATGATGGCACATGCCTTTAACCCCAGCACTTGAGATGTCATGCCTTTGCTACCAAGTATTTGGGAAGCACACANGCCTTTAATCCCAGCACTAGGAAGGAAGGAAGATGGCAGGGCACAGAAAGGTATATAACGTGTGAGTAAACAGGAAGTCTCNCTCTGGAGGCTGAGGAGTTGGTAAGGTGAGGGTAGTTGTGGCTTGTTCTGTTTCTCTGATCTTCCAGCTTGCAGCCCAATATCTGGCTTCAGGTTTTTTATTAATAAGGCCATCTAGCAATTCGTCTTACAGGGGTTATTTTNTTTCACCATCAGAATGGAGTCAAGACNGATTGATATACATAGAAACCTCACAAGGAGGTAATCACAATGCTGGCCAATGAGATGAGGACACAGCTAACAGAGAAATAGTACCACAAATAAGAAAGTTCTGCAGAGTCCTGATAAAAACAGGATCCACTTTATTACTCTTCATTCAGGGCTTCCTAATATAATAGCTACCTTTCTACATCTGTCTTACTCCCCAACTAAACTCTGAAGACAGGGATTACATCACAGCAATCTCTATGTCCTCATTGCCCAGCACAGCTCCTGAGGCATGTCAAATTGTCACTATCTGACTGTTGAGCAGAAGAGAAATGAAACATTCGTAATGAGTGCCATCACTGCAGAGGAGTTATTATGCCTTTGTATTATTGGTAATTATCATTAGCATAAATTACACATCTATTCAGCATAAATATATACATATATTTATGTTTAAGTTAACTATTTAGTAAACTGAATATAGTTCATTATATAATAATCAGCTCTTTATTTTAAACAGGCATTTGTGTTTCAGAGGTCAAGACCATTGATGCAATTAATTCAGATCGCCTCAGTGAGGGAGAGGCATAAAGCTGGGTGCTTTGAAGACTATTAATAAAAATATCTCATAGTTCAAGAGGAAACAGAGAGAAATTGGCCACTAGAAGAGACACTTAAACGAGAAAGAAATGGCGACCAGGGATGCATGCATTTTAATCTGCTTAGTATTGCTATAACAAAATAGCTGAGACTGTTTACTTCTATAAAGAAAAAGACTTAGTTGGCTCACTGTTATGGAGGCTAAGAGTCCCAAACTGAGCATCAGTATTCAGCTTCTAGTGAAGACCTTCTGTCAATATCATAAGATGGTGAATGGTATCACAGAGAGGGAGGGCATTCAGAGCAGCGAGTAGACTGCAGGATTAAGAAAGGTACTAGGCTCATTAATGACAGTCTGCTCTCTTGGGAATGATTCCATTACCTGAGTCTTAACCACTCCACAAGATGAAGATGGGTTTCTTCATCAGGGAAGTCCAGACCCAGTCACCTCTGATCAGGCTCCACCTCTGGTAGATCCTACCACCTCCCAATATCTTCATGGTGACAACCCAGGTTCCAGCATATGAGTGCTTGAGGGACAAACTATAGCAAGGCTACAAATGTGGGTTTGGAAATTTCTATTTCAGTGTGGCTTCNAGAACAAGGGCTTAGGCCTGTAGTTAAGGTTACCATGAAGGCATCCTAGGGAAGGGCAAAGGACTTAAGAGGACCTTGCTATATTGGGAGACAAGACATCAGGCATAGGAAAGGAGTTCAGTGCCAGGGAAACATTTCCATGGTGTGTCAACGTAGAGTAGGCTGGTGATGATGAGGCAGAGTTTTATACTAATGACCACTGGCAACAGGAGGTCTTGCAGCACAGCATAGGTACCAGGCCTCTCCCANTGGGGATAAAGCTTCTATCTAGAGTGTTTAAGACCCATGGATAATCCAGAAGCAGGAAGTAGGGATGGAGTCTCAAGGGAGCAATGCTGGATCCCTCCTGCTACTCTGGTCAAAGCAGGCTCTAGACGGTTTTAGGTAAAGTGAGCACCTGCCAAAGAGAGTGGTTTCGATATGCCAAGCTGTGTGGCAATTCCTACTGCATTTTCCAGGCAGTGTTCTTGTCTAAGAGGTGGATTACAAAGGGATAGTTAGCAAGGCCTATGCCTTAAGAACCTAACCATCTAGCTGGGAAGTTCAGAAAAAGCTAACTACCATTCCAAGATAAAATGCAAAGGTCTTAGCTTTGCACCCTCCTTTGTTGATTAACACACCCCAGATCTACGGCTTGCAATCCTGCCATGACTCANGTCCAGCTTTTGATTAGAACTGGTGATGTTCTCACTCATGCTTTTGAACAGGCTTTGATGTCTCTTTTTCTTTGATTGCATTTGTTTTTGCTTGTCTATAAAATTCCTTTCTCAATTTTGTATTTATTCATTTGTTTCAATTACAAATTTTAACTGATACACAAAACCATAAAAACTATACGCATTTATGAGGCACCATATGGAATCTTGATACATTACATTGTTATGTTTAGATCAGTTTATCTCCTCAAACATTTATCATTTCTTTATGGTGAAAACATCTGATATGCCTTCCTCTAGCCTTTTTCAATGTTCACTATGCTACTGCTTTTTTTCTTTCGGTCATCTCACTTTGCAGCAGCCCACCAGACCCTCTAACTGTAACTTAGTTCCCATGGGGCAGTCCCCCACTGTCTCACCTACATCAGCTGCTCTCTCCACCCTCTTCACCTCTGATACCAGCCTTTTCAAATTCACATAGGAGATCACATGACACTTGTCTTTCAATGGCTGCCTTACTTTACTTAGCAAAATAATCTCTAGTTCCATCTACATTTATGCAAATGATAGGATTTTATCTTTACATAAAGGTGAAATGGTATTGTATGGTGTACGTGTGTTGCATTTTCTTTATCAAATTGTGTGAATTGGTATATAGCCATTACAGAAAACAGTATGGAGATTGCTCTAGAAATTAAAAAAAAAAATAGAACCACCATATAACCCAGCTTTCCCACTGGTAAATAGAAAAGAGAAATGAAAGTATGCCGAAGAGATCTCTGCACTCCCATGATTGTTGCAGCGTGACTCACACTAGCCAAGATTTGGAGCCAGTGTAAGTGAGAGTGGAGAGAAAACAAAACTCCTTGAAACATTTCTGGTTTTCTCAAAGGAGGGAAGGAGGGAAGAAGGGAAGGAGGGAGACAGACAGTGAGGAAGGGAGGGAGGGAGAGGCAAAATATTTATATTCCAAACTCATATGACATGCTTGCCACTGCTGTGGACTNAGCTGGACCCACACACCATTCTGTGGTGTTGAAGTGCCAAGCCCCATTGTGACTATGCTTAGATAGAGAACTGACAGGGAATTAAATTAAGGTAAAATGAGAAATAAGGGCAAGGTCCTAACAGGAAATGACTTAAGTTCTTGTTATAAGATAGACCACTAACCAAGGAGCTATTGGCAATTGATAGTTGCTGAGAGAAGGAAAGACAATTTTCTTCAATGGAGTGACACTGGGTATAGCAACCACACGCCATGGCAGCAGGCAGACACTTGGGAATAGTTGGCCAACAAAAATGGGACTCCATGGTTTTTGTGGGTTTTGTTTGTTTTTAAGAGAGAGAAAGAACATGAAGTTGTGTAGGAGGATCTGGGAGGAGTTGGAGGAAGAGAATAAAATATAATCAAAATATATTTATGAAATTCTCAAAAAAAATAATTAAAAACATTATTTTTAAGAAAACACACTAGAANGTTCTCCATTTCTTTTTCTCCACCATGTTGGGGCACAGCCAGAAGGCAGTCCTGCAAGTCAGAAAAGGAGGACATAGGAGAGAGTAACTGTGAATGTACNTTTCCCAGCTTCCAGAAAGGTGAGCACAACAGAAGGCCAGTGTTTAAGCTGTTCTTCTACAGTGCTTTACTATGGAAGCCCCAGCTGGTCAGTATGGCTGTATATCACTTCCATTTCACCATGTCTTACAGTGACCAAGACCACCTGAGTCCTAAGCACTATCCATCCTTTTATCTCAACCCTCAAGAAAGGATATCTGGATGAAGGAAGAGCATATGGTATTTGAGACTTGTTTGAACCTGGCTCTAACTGGCAGGAGGCCTTGGCTCTTCTGTTCTTCTGGATGGCCATGGCTGGGTCTGCCCCTATGGGTCAGAGTGGCACCGTGTCACTGCACTGATCTGCTGTCCTGGCTGACAGCAACAAAATCAGTGTTCACTGAGAGAATGAACAATCAGTGGATAAAATTAATAGGAATTCTGACCAATTCTAGAAACCAGGGTAATCCCCTGTGGGTAGAGAAGGTGTACTTTCAGGTGAAGAAACATGGGTTGAATGACCATTCTTTTCCAGGTCCTGTTACTCCTTGGCAGCAGAGAACAAGAGACCAACAGGCCATGGANGAGTTCATGGTTGAGCAGAGATAAAATACTAAGCACTAATTTGTCTGTTTAACAGGGTCCCATGATTGGGATCTGTAGGATATACGGAAGTCAGGTGAGTTCAGTCATTCTTAGCCTTAGCTGCACACTGGAAACCATCTGCAAAAGTTCAGGAAACACGGAGCTTGGGGCCGCAACTGTGCTGTGCTGGTTTAGAGAGGAGTCTGGGCATGTAGATCTTCAGAAAGCTGCCCTGTGAGTTTCGTATGTACCCAAAGGTGAAGACTGATGGATTGGGAAGCTTGAAACGGGAGGGCCCAAGGCTTCAAAGGATAGAGGAAGAGGGAGGGAAAGAGAGTGGAGGAAAGGGGAGCACAGTGAAGCAGAGACACAGAACAGCAGCATTTAACAGCACCNGGCATTTGACAGCTCTAACAAGCGCCCGTGTGGTGAGAGGTGTTGCAGAGGTGGGGGGTGTGGTTGCAGAGGACCTATTTAATACAATCCAGGGACTGTGCAGTAAGAACTCAAACAAACAACACAGAAATCAAATCCTACTGTTTACATAGTGAATGTCTTTCAAGGGGCTCATGAGTACCATGAAGACATTGTCTAAATAAGCTCTCATCATCTCTGCCAGGTAGGGGGCAGGTTAGCTTTTATTAATTGATGCCATATTGAAGGACATTCTGTGCCTGATTCAGTAACTAACATGATATGAAACCAGGAACCAGTTATCTGTTTAATACTGTAGAGGTTGTAGCTCAATATAACAGAGGAATGGCCCCTGGAGATGGATCCTCAGGGGTAGGGCTGGGAAACAGACCAGAGGGAGGTAGGAGGGTACCATTTGGAGAGAAAACAGAAGCAATAAAGCAGTAATGATGTTAGTATGACTGATACTGTTATTAGGCTCTGATGTTGGGCATTTTGTCAATGTGTTCCAACATCNTCTCCAGTATTTACCTGGCTCCTCCCCACTGTGTTCGCAGAACATTGGGCACAGAGATGTTAAGCTCTCTGCTCTAAGTCTAGCANCTCTGAAATAGTGTTTAGGTCTGGGACCTAGGTCCAATCTGAATGAGATCCAATCTGAATAGACTCCACAGCCTATTCACATAATCTCNGGTAGATATTCTCTTAAGTAAGCAAGAGATGCAGAGACAGAAGAAGCAAGGAAACTAAGCCTCCACTTCCTGTGTTGAAATGAGACAAGTTGCCATTGGGTGAATTAAGAGTAGTCAGATGAGAGCTAAGAGCATCTATGGGTGTGGCATGGACTTCAGGCCGGAGAGCAGGCTGAGGACAGAAGCACAGAGGAGGTCCTTCGCCATCTTTAAGTATCTAAGAGCACCATTCCAGTATGCAGGCAGGCTCCANAGATGAGATGANAGAGGAGAGTCAAACATCAGCTATTGAATTTGTGTTCAAGTTCACATTTTGAATATTTAAACCTCTTCTTGTGCTATGCTAGTAGTGTTTGTGATTACGGGCCACACATTGATTCAATACTCACATTCATGTACATATGGTTAACTATTTAGAATTTCCCAGGGTACATATCTATTACTATACATATACAAAGTGAGGGGAGTCATCCTCACAGCTTAAGCTTGTAAGGACTGGTATTAAGGACTACCACGTTTCTAGGGTAAAGTCAGCATCAGCACCAGCCTGCTTCTTTGCATTCCAAGTTTAAGATGGTCGGGATGATGCTAAATATCATCTCACTCAGGTGACATGACCCCTCCGGGAGGTTGCTGCTGTTGCTAGCTTTGGTTTACTGATGAGCCTATGGTTTAAAACAGTTCATTCCAGGTCACTAACTTGTACTGGTGAAATGGGGATTGGAACTTTATTCTTGCTGCTTTGAGGGCACAACTGTACTGTGGAGAAGTTGGTGACAGGATAAGTCCCACTATTTCATCCAGATTTACAGGCTTTGGTTCTTCTGAAAATTCAGTGTGAGAAAATGGTATGGAAGCCAATTATAACAATAATTGTTGGCTACGGATTTAGATTAGTATTTGTAACAGCAGAGAGAATTCTGGGGAACTGAGCAGTTTCTTTCCTGGATCAGGTACTACCCTTTCAACCCCCTTTATTGCAATGTTAGGAATCAAAATCCAGGGTCACTTGCATGCTAGGCAAGCACTTTACCATGGAGCTATATGCCCAGTCCTTGTGTGTTAGTGTTGAGCCTCCATTTTTAGAGGAAGGGATAATACATTAGTTTCCTGTGGATGCCATAATACAATTCCACAAACTTAGTGGCTTAAAACAATACAAATTTGATGATATTACAGTTCTGTAAGTCTGCTATGACTGAGCTAAAAATCAAGTTATCCAGAGGACTAATTCATTTCTGGAGGATCTAGGGAGAACCCATATTTTTTTACTTTACTCCTGGTGTCTTTCAGTTGCCAGCATTCCTTGGCTTGTGTTCGCCTTCCAGAGGCTGTTTTTAACTTGCTAACATTGTGGCTTTCGTTGAAAGATGGGTATTTGTGTAGGATTCCTCTATGTCTCCACAGTGAATGTTTCCCAAGCTCTAATTATTGCCTCCTTCTGTTTGTATCAACTCTAGAGCTACCACACAAGTACTGCAAACCAGATGGCTTAAAACAAGACACATGTATCACCTCATATTCTATACTCTGGAAGTTTAAAATCGAGATGTCACCAGAAACATGTTCNCTTAGAAACTTGAGAGGAAGAGTCTTCCCTTAACTCCTCCTAGCTACTTGATGCCTTGGCAGTTCATGGCTTGCAACTCTTTGGCCACTATCTCCTTTTATCGTAATGCAACATTCTTCCTGTACCATCANCTGGATGTACTGCCCTGGCCATTTTGGATTAGAGAAATGCTTTATACCACTATTGCCTCATCTTAGTTATACCCAGAGCACCCTAGACCCCAAACAGGCATATTTTAAGTTACTTCAAAGTCTCATTTGGGGGCCGAATACATTGCAATGCATGTTCATGGATTTCAGCAGTGTTGGTTAAGGATTCTCAGCAAGAAGCTGCAGTAAGCAAGGGTCTTCGTTAGAAGGAGCATGCAAATAAATTATCAGAGCCATCTCGTCATTTTGAACTCTGATACTGGCTAAAACACGATGAAAAACCAAAGGGCAGAAACCAAGAACTTATCAAAATGAGAAGATACTCTTTAGTAGATGAGAAATTCCAAAATTTCAACAAGTCCCCGAGACACAAAGTGGATNGNGGACTGGTTGCTGGTGAATGAGGAGAGTGTGCCTGCACTGCTCACTTCCCCAGGGTTTCTAGAGCTGGAAAAGTGAGTATGATGTGAGAGTGAGATGTGGGAGGTCAGTTAGAAGTCTTGAAAGAACTATCTATCCTAAAGCTATCCTAAACGAGTAAACAGCAGCCAAGCGTTCACCCCATGTCTTGCTCTGCTTCCTATTGCTGCGACAAAACACTGACCAAAAACAACTTAGGAAGGAGCAGGTTTGCTTGACTTATACNTCCTGGATTACAGNCCATTGAGGGAAGCCAGGCCAGGAACTCAAGNTAGGAGCCCAGAAGCAGGAACTAAAGCAGAGACCACGGAGGAGCAGGGCTACTGACTTGCTCCTATTGGCTTGCTCAGCCTGCTTTCTTGTAAGACTCTGGACCACCTGCCCTGGGGTGGGGGCACCATTCACAATATCCTGGGCTCTTCCTTACCAATCATCAAGCATCAAT
>LZPO01108545.1:8951-21492 GCA_001675575.1 Neotoma lepida
CTTATGCATATCTGTAAAATTTTTAACTTATGATCTGTTTACAGAAACGTTCAGTCTAAATTGAAACTGCTTTGAGGTTTCAAATCAGCAAAATGTGGGTAGCTTGTCTTAGACTGAGGAGAAATTGTTGCTTCCTTATGTTAGTCTGAGTTAAAGGAACAAAANCNACTTTTAAATGTNTTATAGTCCTCGTGGGACAACAGATATAATTATGAAGCATATTCTAATATATTTTCTATATATTAAAAATATANACCTTAATANGAAGTCATCTTCCTGACCATCCATAGATATATATNCCCATAAGATTGAGATGCAATCATGAAATTATATATACATATNATATGAGATTATGCATCACAATGCAGGTATTGAGGAGATACCATAGCTGTTTTGGACATGTGAAATTACATACAGGAGCAACAGTTTTCAGAGTCTGTGGTCCCATTAGCCTTGCTCGAATGGGATTCTCCTCCATCAGAGAATTAGTCATCTGATGGGTTGACATCTGAATTATCAATTGCTATAGCTGTATTTGCGTCCTGGCCCGCAATAGCTCATGATGGTGAATAAATGCAGAAAAGTATAACTGACCATGAGACTGTAAAATCCAATCAGAAGCACCATAGCTTCAACATGGCCAGACTATTATAGAAATTTATTGAGATGTATAGAGTTTGGGTCTGGCTAGTCTTACTGTGTAATGCTTTTTGATTTCTCTATAGTAAAATTTTATTTTTCTTTTTTTCCCTTTATTGAAAGTAGTTTTATTTTTTCTCACATAACATATCCTAATTATAGTCCCCCCCTACTTCCTCCCAGTTCCTCTCCACCTCCCTCCCCTCCGTCTGGATCCACCCCCTTTCTCTCTCTCATTAGAAAACAAACAGGTTTCTAAGGGATAATAATATAATGTAATATATACCATAATAATAAAACAAAAGTAACACATTGGAATTGGATAAAACAAACAGAAGGAAAGGAACCCAAGAGAAGGCATTAAAACAGATCCACTTGTTCACACACTCAAGAATCCATAAAAACACTAAGCTGGAAGCCATAATACATACACAGAGGGCCTGGGGCAGACCCTTGTAGATCCTGTGCATGCTGANGCAGTCCCTCTGAGTTCNTGTGAACTTTCATCGTGTTGATTTAAAGGGTTTTTTTTCTTGGTGTTCTCCATTCCCTCTGGCTCTTAAACTCTTTCTGCTTCTTCTTCAGCAGAGTTTCCTGAGCCCTGAGGGCAGGGATTTGATGGAGACATCCTATTTAGGGCTGAATGTTCCAAGGACTGAGTATTCCAGAGTATTACTCTCTGCATCATGTCTGGATGTGAGTCTGTATTTGTTCCTGTCTGTTGCAGGAGGAAGTTTCTCTGTTGATTCCTGAACAAGGCCCTGATACATAAGTATAAAAGAATGTCTCTAGGAGTCATCTTAATGCTACTTTTTTTAGAGCAGTAGTATAGTTTTACTATANTACTATAGTATAGTCCTGGGGCTATCTAGTCTCAGGTTCTTGGTCACCCAAGCAGTGTCAGGTATGGGCTCCATCTCATGGAGTGGCCTTAAATCACATCAGGCATTGGTTGGTTACTCTCACAAAGTTTGTGCCACCATTGTCCTAGTGTATCTTTCAGGCAGGACACCATTGTAGATTGAAGGTTTTGTGGCTGCGTCGGATTTACATTTCTCTTCTGGCAGCATGCAGAATTTCTTCATGTACCAAAGACTCTAGAAATGTAGAGGCAGTCTGTAGGTATCAGCTGCTTTCTCCATGTTCAATGAGTTGTGTAGGTGTTGTTTTCAGCAANGGAGCTTGCTGTCAGTTTGTAGAGAGCAACCTATAGTCTTAGCAACAGCCTGGGTTGTTTGGGGGTTCCTGTGGGGCCCCTTTGGCCAAAGCTCAATGAGAGGCAACCCAATCCTAGTCCTGGAAGCTTTGGGGCTCTGTCTCCCCGATTATTTGGTGGTTTCTTTTAGATTGCCTTAATAGATGTTATATATTTTAGGAAGCTTCTACTGCATTAGGTTTCAACACTACCCCTCAAATGGTCCTTAATTTTGGCTGTCTCTCCCTGTATTCCTTCCCTCATACCCTTCTCTCCTCCTCCTCCTCCTCCTCCTCCTCCTCCTACCTACATGATCCTCCCATCCTAGTCCCTCCATCCATCCATAACTATTATTCTATTTCCCTTTCCTGACAAGATCTATCTAATTCCCCCNGTCCTTTACTCTATTCCTAACTCTGTGGTTCTACTACAGATTGTATCTTGGTTATCATTGACTTAACAGCTAATACCCACATATAAACAAATATGTTGTCTTTCTCTTTCTGGGTCTGGGATACATCACTNGGGATGATTTTTTTTCTAGTTCCATCTATTTGCCTGTAAATTTCATAATGTCATTTTTTTAATGCTGAGAAATACTCCAATGTACCAAATTTTCTGTTGAGGGACATCTAGGTTTTCCCAATAATTGGTATTATGAGAAGAGCAGCAATGAGCATGTTTCTGTGGTAGGATGAAGTGTCCTTTGGGTATGCCCAGTAGTGTATAGCTAGATCTTGAGGTAGATTGATTCCCATCTTCCTGAGGAACCACCACACTGATTTCCACAGTGGCTGTACAAATTTGCACTCCCACCAGCAATGGATGAGTGTTCCCTTACTCCACATCCTTTCCAGCATGAGCTGTCATTTGTTTTGTTGATCCTAGCCATTCTGACTTGTAAGATGAAATCTCAAAGTAGTTTTGATTTACATTTCCCTGATGGCTAAGGATGTTGAACATTACTTTAGGTGTTTCTCAGTTATTTGAGTTTCATTGAGTTTGAGAATTCTCTGTTTAGATCCGTATCCCATTTTTAATTGATAAATTAATAATAGATAGTTTTCTGAGTTCTTTATTTATTTTTGATATTAGCCCTCTATAAAATGTATAGTTTGTAAAAATCTTTTCCCATTCTGTAGCTGCCACATTGTCTGAATGACAGTGTCCTTTGCCATGCAGAAGCATTTCAGTTCCATGAGGTCCAATTTATTAAGTATTGATCTTAGTGTCTATGCTAATGGGGCTCTGTTTTGATCTATTGGAGTTCAGTTTTTTTGNAGACTGATAAGTATGGATATATCTATATTTTAGAATTAATGAAAGCAAACTTGTAGGTAAGCTCCGTCATAGGTCTAAGATGGCACTTGGTTATTTTACATGGTTATCACCAAAGGTGCACCTATGAGTGAAAAACTAAACTTTCTGTATGACAGATATGATCCTAAGAGTTTTGTGTAAATCCTGATAAGAATCTTTGTATGGCTACAGATATCAGTATCATCATCATCCAAATGAAGAACACAAGACACAGAGTCGCCTCCCTAGACACACACAGTAGTGATTTAACATTATAGATATTTAGCTGTTGTTCACAATTCTGGCTAATGTGGGTCCTTCTCAGAAAAGAAGGCACAACATGCCTGCTCCATGTAGCCACTCGGGTACTTGGGCTTACGTCTATTTCTGCCATCCTAGATTCCTTCCAGATGAGAAAAGAGAAATGGATGGTTTCTTACAAAGGTCATGTCTTCCTGGGCCAGGCTTAGACACTGTCTATAGCACTGGACCCACATTGCAGGGGCCAAAGCTCAGTCATGTACTTGTCCCTAACTCAGGAAATGCTGGGATGCTAGGAGGAAAAAGAAAGCAGCCTTATTAAAGAACTAGGCAGTGATGGAGAAGGAATTCTAGTCCAGACATGGAGGCNCCCTGTTTGGGGCTAGTGCTTTGTTGTGGAGAGCCACCTTATACATTCTAAGATAGCAGGATCCTGGCCTCTACTAGATACTAGTCACATCCCTTCCCCAGCTTGTGATGAGCAAACATCTCTCCACACCTTGCCANGTTTTCCTTTGGCGGTGATGGCAGAGTGACACAAAATTGGAGCCCTCCTCACTGCCTTGAGAATCACTCTGCACCTGCCCTTCATGCCAGATAACCTCCAAGTCTGATCAATGAAGTTCCACAGGAATCAGATGACTGTGGTAGACAAGTCCATTTGAGATTAATTTATTCCTCTTCCCCTCATTCCTGGGGATGTTACTCGGCTTAAGTATCACACTGCCCTTTATTCTTAAAATGACGTTAGCAGAAACATCTTTGAGGCAATTGCTTTCTAAGGTCAATACCCATAATAAAGATTTTCTATGGGTGCTAGCTATAAAAAAAGGAACTAGGGGAGAGTCGTGTTACTTTTTATAATGCATATGCAGAAAATCTTCCAAGAAGTGGNTCTATTTCGAATTGCCTTTCAAAGCGTATGCTAGGTACACTTAGGAATATTTTCCAGTTTTTCTTTATTTTTATCATTATCAGCATCAATTATTTTCTTTAGATTATACCCTCTTAGAGCTTGGATTTTAGCTAGTGGCAATCAGCTACCAATTATAAACCAGTAAGCATCAGCCAGGTGTAATTGTGCAATGCCTTAAAACATGTTTAAATGTCACAGCTTAGGAGTGGGGNCTGCTACTGGCCTCTGAGAGACAGAGGCCCAGAACTCTGCTAACCACCTTATAANGCACAGGGTGAGCATCACAAAGAACTATCCAGTTGTGCAGGTTGTTGNATTTCCACATTGGACTNTCACCTTCAAAGACTACAGCGATGCATTTTCTTATTTCAAGAAACAAATTTAGTGGTAATTTGTTATATCTGCCATAGGAAANTCCTGTGTAGGAACAGGAGGAGAAGACNAGGTCAGAGAGCCTGGCTTCAGAATCCAAGCAATGGTAAATAAGTCTCCAGGAATTNTGTGCCTCAGTTTTCCCCTGCTATGAAAATTTGGATAATGACCACATCTAGCTCATATGGGTCTTGGTGGGATAAAAATCAGGGTATGTCAGGACTACATCCCTTTCTGGAGACTATGGGGCAGATATATTTGCCNTCTTTTCTAACTTCTAGGGGCTGCTGCATTCCTGGCTTAAGANCCCTTCCTCTCTCTTGAAAGCATTACATCATTATCAAGATTNTGTTATCGCATNTTCNTCTCTGACATTTGTCCACCTTTTCCATTTCTATGTATCCTTGTGATTACATTAGGCCCACCTGGAAATTTCAGAAAAATATCCCTGTCTTAGTCCACCTTATGTTGCAGTAGTAAGGTACCTGAGACTGGAAACTGTGTGAAGAAAAGATTTGCATTTAGTGCACAGTTCTAAAAATCCAAGACCATGGCCCTGGTGTTTACTTCCAGTTGAGGATGTTTTAGCTAACAGAGTAAGATCTAGAGAGACGTCACATGTCAGTAGGGAAAACACAAGTTAATGGGGGAGAGGGCAGGTTTGTTCTTTTGTAGCAACCTACTCTTGTAGGAACTGTTCCACTCCTATATCTCAAGACCTCCTCTAAAAGGTTCTGACACTTTTTAATATCCTGACATCAATTGTCAAACCACATTTAAACCTTAGCATTCTCCACCTTCAAGTCAGCCAATGAACAGTCCCAATTCCATCTGCAATGTAATTTCTCTTTGCCATACAGATTGATACATTTGAAAAATTCTAGAGATTAGAATGCANACATATTTGGAGTACCACTGCCCTGCCTTACATAGCCATATAAATTTGTCAGACCATAAAATTCCAAAGTTTGGAGACAAAGGNTAAGCTTGGTGGCAGCCACAGCAGGACTGTAGGCCAGGGCTGTGTTGAGGATCCTTGGAAGACTTTCTGACTTGAACAGGAATAGAATTACTTCAAACTATGCTTGTCCTCAGTGTTCCTGATATCCTCATATGTATTAGTACCACATTCTGATTTGTCTCTTAAATCTTCACAGCACAGATATCTGAAGATATTGATTGCCAAAGCATATACTTTCTACTGTAATTTTCCTTTTAGAGCGTTTGGAGTTTTTCTGTTGCTTTCATTGATCTGAAGTCTTCGGAGAGTCCTTTAGGCCTGTCTCTTATACACATCTGATCACGATGTAAAATCTGTGAAGCCTGAGGTTTGTGCTGCAGAAGCTCATGTGATTCCTTTCAAGTAGGGCTTAATGACATAATGACATAAAACTTAAGTTTAAGGATCAAAGATACCACCTCATCATATGGGAAAAGCAAAGCTGTGGGCGGCTGGAGATTCTAAAGATAGGTGAATTGTCTTAATATTTGAGAAAACGTCTTTCATAATGCATTTGGAAATATCGTGTTTGTGTGTGTGTGTGTGTGTGTGTGTGTGTGTGTGTGTGTGTGTGTGTGTGTGTGTGTGTGTGTGTGTGTGTGTGTGTGCGTGTGTAACAGAGGGTATAAGAAAGAGGAGAGAAAAAGGGAGGGGAGTGGGGGAAGGAGAAAAAGAGGAGGAAGAGGTTAAGAGGAGAGACTCTTACTGTATAGCTCTGACTGATCTGGAATTCACTTTGTAGACCAAGATGGCTTAAACTCACAGAGACAGGCCTGATTCTGCCTCCCAAGTGCTGAGATTTAAGGTGTGGGCCACCATACCTGGCCACATTTTTTTAAATCTTTAAATGTCATCTACTTATCAGCTCAAGAAAGACTTTCAATGTCATTTGCATGCCAGATATTTTAATACAGAANCATATGTCACTATGTGATAATAGGTATATCCTCATATGGCATATATTCTTTAAAAATTTAGCATGATCATATTAAACTTGATCTTAAAGAGGCTATTTTCCTCATCAAAAATAGTATAAGGCAATGTAGCAGACTTATAAGTAAAGAGGTTTGATGAATTAAAGTAAAATAAAATAAGAAAGTGTTGATGTTAAGTTGAAGAGGGGAGACGAATATTGTACTGTTGCATGGAGNGGACTTTTGTAACCATNCTGTGAATTCTGTCATTAGATANAGCAGNGGTCCANGCATACAAAAGTGAGCAGGGGTCAACAGAAACTTAGGATCTGTGAGGCATGATGGCNNTTGCCATCATCTCCTTAGACCCTTGACACAGCCTTGCAACATCAACGCATCCTCACCTTACAGAAAGGGGAGGAGATCAAAATCCATGAATGTCTCCACCAGGCCCACACAGCCACAAGCAAATTCTGGAGTTAGAGCAGCAGTTTGTGTGATCACAGATCCAAGCTCTGTGTATAATACATCTGGCTCTCACTAGACATGGGCTACCCACAAGATGCGGAGTATTGTCAACTCTGCTTAAAATGGAGAAATGAACACAGACAGTAAAGCCCTTACCTGAGTCACACCAATGAAAGAACAGAAAATAAATCTGATTAGGTGAAAGACAGCATTTTGAGCTTTCTAAAGGCCAGGCTCGGGTCAGAGTACGTTTTACCCATTTCTAGGACATGCNTGGAAGTGGCCTTTCAGAGGAGGTGTTAAATACATAAATGTTGCAGATAGTGATCACCNAAATGACCAGTGACCCAGAACTGCATCTTAGAAATGTCTTTATACCTAGGGATAAACCTAGCTCTTCACATCCCCACCTTCCTCACCCTGAACACTATATATAAACCATCAGTTTTGTTTCCCATTCAAGAGAAAGGATATCACCACTATGGTTGCCTGGCTTTTACACTGTCACTCTCCCTACTGGTCACCCTTATCAGCAAATCCTTTTGGTCCTTCCTTCTCACTTCTGACCTCATTACCATCACCCTCTTGGAAGTGGCCGCCAACTCTTGCACAATTAGATTGTCTCCCCACCTGTCCTGTCTTTCCTCACTTACATCTGCCTACTGTGTGCATGTTACAGATAGATCATTCACAAGACTCCGGCTACAGGAGCATGCAGCATCTTTGCACAGTTAGGAGACACTCTTCCTCCCTGTGGTGGTTGGAATGAAAATGTTCTCCAAAGACTCACAGGGAGTGGCACTACTGGGAAGAGTGGCCTTGTTGGAGTAGGTGCGGCTTTGTTGGAGGAAGTGTGTCACTGGGGGGTGGGCTCTGAGGTTTCAGATGCTCAAGCCAGACGCAGTGTCTCACTCTCTCTTCCTGCCACCTGCCAATCTAGATGTAGAACTCCCAGCTTCTCTCCAGCACCATGTCTACCTGTGTGCCACCATGATGACAATGGACTAAACCTCTGAACTGTAAGCCACCCCAATCATGTTCTCCTTTAGAAGAGTTGCTGTGGTCATGGTGTCCATTCACAGCAATATGAACACAAACTAAGACACCTCTGGATTCTCAGCCCTAACAATATGGGCAAGATTTCAATACCCATCCCTGCCCCTTCAGTTACATACCTCCCATACCAAATACTAAGCTATGCCTATGAAGTAACAATAATTTCTTGTCTAACATCTTTCAGTGACTTCCCTGGGACTTTGAGATAAAGCTCAAACTCCTTTAAAACGTATATAATTGCTTTTCCAGTTTCCTACCCTCTTCTGTCAGCNTTCAGAGCTGTATGCTTTTACAACACAGCCATAGAAGTCCTCTAACTATTGCCTGGCTATTGATCCTCCCTGTGAGGGACTCTCTCCTCTCTCTGATGGAATCTTTTNCCTTCAGCAAAGACTTCAGGGGCCATGTGAAATGTCTCATGTCTCATGCATATGATATTAGACTTCTGGGTTCGTTAGCCTTTGTAAATGAAGGTTGTGAAGCTGACTATATCAGACCACAATTATTTGTTTCTGTGTCTGTATGCTGGACAAAGTATAATCCAGCAGCCAGAGTGATTGATTACAAGGGAGTTCCAGTCTTTTATCTGCATTTCTCAAAGGATATAAAGGAAATCCACATAGTGGTCCCTCCTAGGCAGCTATTTATTTACTTTATAAAATTTGACCTTTTGTTGTACTAAAATCTTTTAAAGTTTTGGTCAAAGTAAGAATTTGGTACAGAGCATATGACCTGTTAGATCNGTATTGTCCTGTATTCATCACCCNTCACCTAGATTTGTGACAGAAAGCANCCACTTCCCGGCAGCTGTGTGAAATATATTCANAATGGTCTACAGCTTTTCTTAAGAACCATTTATAATCCTGATCTCTCTTTCTTTCATGCCCTCTCTTACTTGGGCATGCCTTTTCCTTATCTCTGACACAAACATCCTTCCTCTATCCCAACCTGTAGAGCCTTTATTGGCCCTCCCCACCCCACAAGTCTCATCCCTCTTCCTCCTCCATTTCTTGGATTGCTATGGCTTTCCATCAGTGGGAGTTGGGGGGCATCTGCCCTTTTTAGGCTATAACTCATAGGATGATCTTCTCTGGATCCAAGGCTGTGTCAGTCAGGTCCCACTAGGTTCTGCTGCAGTAACTAATAAGCTTCTAATTTCAGCCGTCTCCTCAAATGATTGTTTCTTGCGCANGTAACACAGTAGCTGTGACTCAGGTGAAGGTTTGCTTCAAATGTCATTTTTATTACAATGCCTGACTGAAGAAGCAGCCTGTACCTCACACATTCATNTTCCTGACAAAGGAGAAAGTCATGGCAAGCCCCTTAAATGTCTGCCCACAATGTGCCATGTATCACTTCAAGTCATGTTCCATAAGCCAAAAGAAGTATTAATACCAAGGATGGTATGAATGGCAAATGGCATGAGGAATCATGTTCTTCCTCTAGGAAAGAGGATTACAAGTCACATGACATATGACTGACACAAGGAAAAGCAGTACACTGGGGATCGGAACAGTCATAGAGCACCTCAAGTTAATTCCGGTTGCTTCATCACAATTATATAATGCCTTAGTTTGTGACCCCTTCTAGGGTTCAGATGATGCCGTATACTATTTTTCTCTGTTTTTAAACTCCTTATTTATTTTTCAGAAAGGAAATTTCAGCAGAAGAGAGAAAACTCCTGTAGGGTAGAATTAGACTTCAGATCAGGATCTTTCAGAATTGAACTTTAGAAATGACTAGTCGTGTTGGCCCCTATCTATAACTCTAGGACTCGGGAAGAGGAGTGAGATAAGAGAAATGCTGTGAGTCTGAGGTCAGGCTGGGCTACAAAATGAAATCCTGTCTCCAAAAATCAGCCAGACAAACAGACAAAAACCAAATCCAGAAACCACCTTTAGACTGTATCAGTATTCTATTAGATAAGCAAGAAGGGTTGGGAAGGTAGCTGCTGCGTGTGGTTTCTGATTTAGAGGTAAGAGAGAAAAGGCATCTTTTCCTCAACTATTTCTTTTTATAGCCTCCTNTAACATTGGTATTCTGTTCAGGAAGTAGGAGCCTGGTGGTTAACGCAGGAGTTAACTCAATGTGGGGAGTTACATAGCTTCAGTGTCACAAAGGAAACACAGAAGTCACATGAATGATGACTGTAGGAAGTGAAACAGCAACTGCCCCTAAGGCTCATGGGATAAAGAAAAAGACTGAATGATAAAGACCAAGCAGGTAGGATGGAGCTGAGTCCCAGACCTCTGAAGAGAAGATGCTGTCCTGCTGGCACCAGCGTGCAAGGGGCACAGAGCAGGGAGTCTAGTTCAGGAAATGCTTTTCTTTGAAAGCTGGAATCTGGATGCAACTTCCATTTCCAAGTGGAAGGCTATTGATTCCTAGGGCAGCATTGGCAGGAACAGGTAGGCCTGTCTCTTATACACATCTAGATGTGTATAAGAGACAGGGAACAGGTAGGCCAATGAGTCTGAAGAATCCCTTCAACTTGCTCTTGTAGTCTGCATCTAGTGTGTGCACTGAAAAAGAAAATCAGGACGGGCAAAGCACTAGGGTGATTTACAGAGTCCCCATTCTAGCATCACAGAGGAGAGAAACCAAAGGGAAGTCAGAGAGATAGCCTAATAAACAGTGCACTCCCTAATAGCTACAGTTTTGTAATTTAAACTCTCATCCTTTGAGCAAAGTNNTTCTTGGTTAAAAAAAAAGTATCTATTGTGAAGACAAAAAANTTATTTCAATTATTTATTCATACTCTTGTAAATCATTTAAAAATTTTTAATGGGAAGAAGAGCTAAAGAAGGGTATTTTTACTATACCTAGAATAGTTACAGAATGCCATGAAAATAGCACGGATGGGAAAAGATGAAAACAGAGTGATCAGNGAAGATAAATGTTATCAAATTCCAAACGCTGCAGGCACTTGGCAGAGTCTCTATGGCTCTGCTGCCCCCAGCAATGTAAATGGACTAGAAGATCCATCCTTTGTCATCACTTGGAGCTCCAGCAAAGGAAAACAAATCCAAGAGCCAAGACTGGGCAGGCATGGTAGCTGTGCATGAGTCTCTGGAGAACAGATTTATGGCCACAACAATTATGTAGAGAATTTGAGTAAAATGATGCTATTGACCAAGTGTCAGTGGCAGCCTAATTAGCAGAAAGCTGAGGGCCAGTCTTATTTGTGTTTTTCTGGTCTAAGGATTAAGTAGGACACGGTTTAGTGTTTCCAAACTTCTTTTAAAGATTTTTAAAACTGGCTTTTTTTCATTCTGGTTTACTCTTGAATACTAACTAAAACTAACCTCTCATAAACTTAGATACTGCAAACTTCTCACTAGNAATATTAACCAATTCAGCCAGCATTCAACAGTTAGAGCAGCAGCCTCAGTCTACGTCATCCAGTGTATAAAAAACATTAAGCTCTAAAACCAGTACTTCACAGTAAAGATTCTGACTGTATACAGAGTGAATGTCTTAGTTTTCAAAATAATTCTAATCTTACAANTTAGGTATCTTTGGCAGATTTACAGCTAAAAAGAATTCGTTCCTTCCTTCTGTTCCCCTCTCACTCATCCCTTCCCTGTCACCTTTAAAGAAAATGAAAATGCTTTAGATCCACAGNCTGAAGACTGAAATGTGAAATGGCCCTACATGATTTTTTGTTTCTCCTCCAAGCTAGTTTGGCTCAGAGTTTGCTAACTTCTGTTTGTCATTTCAAAATAAACCCAACATTTTGATGAACCTTTGTGCTGTTCTTTTGAGTTGCTTTATTTCTGCTCTGTTCTTTATTATTTCTTTCCTTTTAGTGTTTGGGAGTTTGATGTGTTCTTATTTTTTGAAGACATTAATGTTGTTTGAATCTTAGATGGTCTTTTAATAAAAAAAACAGAGCCAGATATCAGGATGAAAGCTGAAAGATCAGAGAAGCAGAACAGCCAGCCACTAGTTCTTACCTCTATGAAATCTTCAGTCTAAAGAGAGTGAGTTCCTGTTTCCTCACACCTTATATACCTTTCTCAGCCCAGACATCACTTCCTGGGATTAAAGGCATGTGTACTTCTCAGTACTGGAATTAAAGGCATGTGCCACCACACCTGGCTCTGTTCCCACTATGGCCTTGAACTCACAGAGATCCAGACAGATCTCTGCCTGCAGAGTGATAGAATTAAGGGTTTGTGCCACCACTGTCTGGCCTCTATGTCTAATCTAGTGGCTTGTTCTGTTCTCTGATCTTCAGACAAATTTATTAGGGTACACAATTNTCACCACACATTAATGCATCATTAAGTTGANGTCTCCCTTCTTTTACTCTAGACACATAGCTGCAAATGTCCTCTTAGCCCTGCTTTCACTGTACCCCATAGGTTCTGGTATGCTGCATTTGGATTTTAATTTAATTCTAGGACTTTTTAATGCTC
>LZPO01108546.1:4174-19448 GCA_001675575.1 Neotoma lepida
GCACACACGCACACACACATGCACATGCACACACACACACGCGCGCACATGCACACACACACATGCACACACTATATATATGGTACATTTGGAGACATACGTGAATAAACTCTAATCTGAAGGAGACACCTGTGCTCAGAAAGGAGCCACATTTCAAATAACAGACACTAACCTACTGAGTATTGTGTAAAAAATATTACACAATTATTGCCGTCACTGTTCACCTCCAATTAACTTCACCAGTTATTGAGTAAAACTTAAGTACAAACACTGACCTNGACACAACTAAAATAACTCAAGAAGAAACTATACTCCAAAACCATTTTTTTACTTTTGATTTTTTTACAGTTCAAGAGTATTTCAACTAACGGAATGAAAAGATAAAACATACTCATGAGATGTCAACATAGTTTGGGAAAGGTATCCAACCAGNATAGGGTNAAGAGTAAAGCTAAATGATGTNAAATAAGAACCATGAGTTATCAGACAAATGTGAGTTTCTTTTTTAGCACAATTGCAGACTGTCTTGATACTTATGTCTGGTTCTGTTCTGTCTGTACTACACCCAACCTGTTCTAAAATNCTTGTCAAAAAGGTTTGGCTTTATCAATATATTGCATATCTTTGAGGAGGAGACNTAGTTCAGACATCCTCCNTAAGATTGCTCATCCTTTCCAGCTCACAAGTCAAGTGTCTGAATAGTTGTTTCACCTTCCATTCTGTACAGTGACTNCAAGNGAATGCTTACTAACTTCCGTGCTCTGAGGTAACTGATTGTATATGTCAACTNTGTGTTGAGCATCTCTAATCTGAAAATATGACGCCCAATGTATTATAAAATCTGAAGTGTTTTAAACACCAAGTTGACATCACAAGTGGAAAATTCCACACCATGAGACATTTCATGCATGAAGTCATTAAAAACACTTCCTGAAACTGCTTTCAGACAAAGTCCATATGAAGCATAAGTTACCATCTCCAAGATATCTTACTGTGGTCCTGTATCACTAGTGGTGAGATATTGATACATTCAGAATGATAAGTCATAGTCACTATCACCACTGTGCGCATCATAGTGTGCTCACATACCTTCATGGATCTATCACTTGATATGGCCTTTGATGTTTTCAAGACACTCAAGAAATATATGATGTGTGAGACCACATAACACTGTATATTCTTTTCTAGTTTGATAAGTAAGAATGCTCTCTAGAATAATACAATTCAGAATAATAAATACCTAATGCAGTAGCATGGTCAATATCACTATCAAATATAAGATATCTTACATAGTTGTGTATGCTATTCTGTTTTGTAATTTGCAGCATTGTGTTTGTTTAAATTAGCAACACCACAACCACAATAGTAACAATTTGTGCTATGGTGATATTTCAAAAGCCCTGTCATCACTCAGTAAAAGGAGGTTTCCAGTTTCACTGTAATCTGACGAGGTCACACGCTGTGCATCAACTCTATTGTTGACAGAAATATTGTCACATAGCCAAAATTTGACAAATGTGAAACTGGAAATACTTTGGCCCCAAGCATTTCAAACAACTACTGAAATGATATTATGTACATTAATATATTATGGATATTATTTGTATCAAAATATAAACATAATACATGTACAGCAATATATAATATATGCAGTATAAACAATATACCTGTATAACTTTAACAGAAGTGAGGCATTTTCTTGTCACTGTTTCCAAGCTCATTATTTATAATTATTATATTATTAAGGCCCAATCTATTCTCTGCGCAGCATAAACACAATTATAAGTAAACATAATGTTGGTGTGATTTTACTTCCATGCACATTCAGTTTTCAATGAACTGCTCAGTGTGTCAGGAACAACTATGATTTGCTTCATTCATAACATAAGCAATGTGTTCTTTGAAAATCACACACTTCCTTGAATCCCTCTCTTTTGCTGGAAGTTGTTACATGGAATTGTTTTTGGTCATTTTTGCTTACTTGAGTTCAAATTCTTCATTGTAGGTTGACATAGACTTTTACCTAACTCATTATCAGGATTAATGTCCTCATGTTTTAACATTTATATATTAGAAAACGTTTTAATATAAACAGTTTTCATCATCTCTTTAACACTACAATGTAAGGTATTTTACTGGTGTTTTAAACTTTTCTTGAAGATATATACTATGCATTGAGCATATCTCCTCAGTCTCCTAGACTCCCTTTCCATGTTTCTCCACTTCTTAGTCCCTTTGTTCTCCTAGACACTTCTACTTCTACTCACACAGGCTTCTGTGTGGCTATTTAAAATCTAGGAACCCAGATAAGCATATTTTGATAAGTGGAGGGATTAATATCAATTTTTGATTTGAAGGGTAAACATTTAGTTGTCCTGACATTCTAATTGTAAATGGCATAGATAACTTGTGATGATCCTGTCTTTATCATAGATTCAATACTAAAACCCGCCTGTGGTGGCTTCAATGAAAATGGCTTCCACAGGCTCATATATTTGAATGCTTAGTCATCGTTTAGTAGAACTCTTTGGGAAGAATTAGAAAGTGTGGCCTTGTTGGAGGAGGTTTGTCACTGGGAGTAGGCTTTGAGATTTCAAAAGTCCACGTCAGGCCCAGTCTCTCCTCTCTCTTTTTCTCTTTCTCTTTCTCTCTCTCTCTCTTTCTCCTCTNTGCCAGGGGTTGTCTAGTGCCATATGTTGCCATGTTTTATTTCTCTTGAGTTATTCTCCATTCTCTCTTCTCTCTCTCTCTCCTCTCTGCCTGCTATGGTTCAGGAGGTAGCTCTCAGTCCCAGACCTCCCTACCACCATGCTTCCTACCATGATGATAATGGACTAACCTTCTAAAATTGTAAGAAATCCCCCAATTAAATACTTTATTACACAAGAAGTTGCCTTGGTCATGGTGTCTCTTCACAGCAGTAGAACAGTGACTAAGACATTGTCTACATTAACAACTTTGGGCTTGTCTAGTAGAAATACTGTATTAATATGCTCCTTTCATTGCATTTTCATAATTAAGATAAACTGATTATATTGTTGAAATAAAGAAAGTCAACAATTCTTAAAAGTGAGCAATTTAATTTCCCTCTAACATAAAAGTGTGATGCAAATATTCTAAACTGGCAGCAGCTGTGTTCCACACACACTGGGTTTAGTAACAATTTCTATAGAGACTACCTTTCCAGCCAACTTCAGGAAAAAAAGAAAAAAAATCACACATCTGGGTGAGTTATTTCTTTCCCAAAAAAATGAAGAAATCTTATACATTACTTTCCTCACATTCTCACGACAAGCTCTATACATAACTATGAATGAAGTTAGAAAGTAGACTGGACAACCTGTCCAGGTGGAATGCAAACCTGGATTTTGGTTAAATTTGTATTCAACACAAAGCAAAAGTTAGTCTTTTCATCCATTCTGTGCATTCCATAATATACCTTCTACCAAAGGATTTTTGAAAAGGCAAATTAGATTATGCCATTCTTTTGATCCAAAATCTCTGACACTTATCTCTTATTCTTGAATAAACTCCCAAGCTTTTGTTGCCTAACTCTCAAATAACACCACCTTGTTTTAAAAACCAGACAGGACTTCTATCTGCCCCATGATGACTCTCTTACCATGTGGATTTGGCCACATTGGCTTCTTTTTATTTCTTGGACTTGCTAAAGTCCTTTCTATTCCAAGACCCATGAGTTTGCTGTGTGTGGGTCAAGAACAGAGCCCCCTGGGAGAATCACATTCATGATTTCTTTTCAACATTCCAGTTGCTGCTTCAGTATTACCTCTGCATGGATGTCTTCTTCAAATGATCCCACATTACCCCTGAGACTCTATCACATTGGTGTTCTCAAATACTTAATATTTTATAACTGAAATTATATCTACAGTGGACTTATTTACTTACAATATTTACTTGCTACATCCCAAACACAACTTACCTGACAGATATTGTAACCATAGCCTCTCTCTGGCTTGTCCATTGGTTTATGCAAATCCACAACCATTTCAGCAGACCTGATGTCTCAGTATCCCACACTCTATTATTTCTATGTAGGGTGCTATCACATGGTGCTCAGACTGTAAGATCTCTCCCCAAAGGGTGATGCCTCCCATTTTAATTGTCTTTTAAATTTTCCACTAGTATAAGTTTATGAAGTGAAAGGTAAGGGGAGAAACAGAATTTTGAAAATTGGAAGGGGTAAGGGCTAAGGTTTAAGACAAAGAGTTCAGATTTTGCATTTTTCCCCAGGATCCTGAGACTAAGTTAATTCCTATTATACATAAGTAAATGAAATTTTGTAAGTAATTAAGGGGGCATTTTCTGTTGAATTGATACTTTCTTTAGGTTATGTGAAGTATTTGAAAATATAGAATACATGAAATTTAAGCAACAAAAATAGACCTTTAGTGGAATTCAACATGTGGACTTGCTTTTTCTTTTTTTTAAATTAAGGTCAGGGGACAACTTTCAGGAGTCCCTTATTGTTCTCTACCCTTGTGAATCAGGATTTTGTTTGTTGTTTATGCTGCACCGCATACCCCAGGTTAGCTGGCCCTCACTCATCTCCCACCTTGCTGTCGGGGCTCTAGGATTGCACATGTGCAACCCAGCTTTTCAAAGCTAGTTGAACTCAGGTTGTCAGGCTTGCTGAGCCATCTACCTGCAGGATTCTTGTAAAACATCAGTGCTGAAGAAGCCCATGGACACGAAGAGCTGTTTTAAGATATTTGATTATTTTGTTTTCAAGCTTTGGATCTGGTTCTCAGTGCTCTTCTGTTTTACCCATGCTTAGTGAGTAGTGGTTGTGCAGGATTGGGGTTTTGCATCCTGCTGGGTTATATTGGAAGGGTGTAATTGTATGGTTTATTCTGGTGGAATATCTGCTGATGCCTTCATACAGAAATGCCAAGAACTTTCCAGACTCTGTAAGGANAGCAGTAGCAGTAGATGCTCTAAGGATAACATTTGTGGTGCACATTAAGGAGTAAACTGCACAAACCTTGTGGGTGTTCTTTATCTCAGAAGTGTCTACTTAGAGATGAGGTAATCCAGGCATAGACATTAAATGCCTTAGACATTAAGATCATATAATAAGAGGAACAGACAGGTTCTGAACTTAACTGGATTTCATAAAAAGAATCTACTGCTTTAAACAGTATTACATTGCTGGGCATTAGTGAGTGTTTACAAGGATGGCATTCACTGACACATATCATAGGAACTGCTATGTTAATTACCAAGGTATCTTTCAGGGTTGACATTTACGAATCTAAGCAAGTGTAGAATTCAAAATATGTGTATGNCATCTATTCAGAATAGATGTTGCCCAAGCAGAACAGACATGACATGTACTTCTCACCTGTATCCACAGGNGGGACAGGTTGTCAGGTGCAGAGACACCATCCAGCAGGGGGCACATGACACTTGAAAGTCCCATGTTTAGTATGATATTGAGTATTGGGTCTTGCCTCTTCATTGGAGAGTTTCCTTTTACTGCCTATTTCTCATCAGAACCCCAGCATCTTTAGTTTTCATGAATCTTAATTTCCAAACTGTATCCAGCATTCTAAAGATTTTCACAATAGAGCTCATTTTTGTGATTATTAGTTCCTACTTTCAGAGAATTAGTGCTTTTGAAAGTTCTACCTAGTCTAAAATGTCTTTCCCTCTTGTCCCTCACAAATCAGAGATCAGGGAAGGCTTTTAATGATTATTCAGGTCAATAACAGAGACTGGAACCAAAATCTTTATCCTCAGGCCCAGCAACATTTTCAACACTACTGTATTTGCACACCACCCCTCACCAGTGGCTATGAGAGTGACATGGAATGAATGACAGCTGCCAGCTGGCAAAACCAGGAGCTCATCTTGGGTTTCAAAAGACTGTTCACTAACTTTTCTTCATACCCTGAATCCTTTTAGAATGCTTGGCATAAGATTTCATATAACAGCCCAAACCTGAGAAATACTATTTACCAATATGTAACTTGGAGAACAATTACGCAGGTGCATCTATCCAATCATGGAATGATTGAAGCATTGAACAGCAATTTGGCAAAATTCCAATGGCGTATAAAAATTAATGAATGCAGATTCTAAGTATGAACCACATTCTCAGCATGATACCATTTAATCATTTAAATTAAAAATGATTTAAAAAATTAAAATCATTTGCACATTTTGTCTTCTTGTGATGTAAGTAGATGAGTTCTTTGAAAAGTGACATTTTCAGTATGTAATTTCCACCCTCCTTTTAATTTTTATTTTTTACTTTTTACCTGGGTGCAAAATTTATATGCCCATATGTAGCATTGGGGGCGGGGGGAGTCATGAAATTCCTTTTACCTCACACACCAAAACATTAGATCCTTTTTCTGGCCCTAAACACCCAGTCTTGCCTTGTTTTTACTGCTCTTCTCCTGTCCATGCTAAAAGCAGCTCCAGACAGCAGTCCTCTGGAGCTNTTCCTTGCAGCCCATATTTGCACAGGTTTACTTCTATGCAAGTGCTTATTAACCTATGCCCTGCTTTCCAGCACAATGCCTGCCCCTCACTTTCCATAACACTATTACCAACTATCAACATTCTCAAATCCAGATTTCAAAGTGTTCCCTAGAGAACCTCAGATACTTGAGAACCTGTAAGTCACCACACCGGTCATGTTCATAGTCTAAAGATTTCATACAGCAGCATTGGCAGTCTGACTCCTGTGTTTATNGTGCTCTGGACAAAGAAGTGCAACTGAGGAAAGAAAATGTAGAGAGAATTCAGGCTGTTGTCTGTCACAACAGATCCCTGTCCCCTCCTCAAGCCTAGATTTGATCCTTCTTCTGTGAGCAGTTATCTGTAATCAATGCTTATCTCATTTTCCACCAAGAAAGAGCATGTCTTCCTCTGATAGCCATCTTACCACCNACACCTAGTATAATGTCTGACACAGAGATAATTTAAATCAACATTTGATGAGCAAAGTACTAAGTGAATGAGCTGTAAATGGAATTGCTCAAAATCTTATGCAGAACTCAAACCTAGGTTGGAAATACAGCATCATGAGTAAAAGCCAACAAGGGCAATGGAAATAGGCAAGGAAANGTCAAGAATCATGAAGTTTCACAGCTTGGATCATGAAACCTCCAGGATCTTTGTCATCTGCTACCTGCNCATTTTCCAGTTCCCCTGTGCATCCCACTGGGGGGCAATGGCTGTGGGTCTGCTACTGCACATGACTGCGATGCCTGCCCACTCCTGCTGAAATGCTCCCATACTTTGGCTCTCGTTAGCTCCTACCACATCACAGCTAGACAACCAACCCATTCTTTTTTTGACTTCCCTCNCTGAAGCATTTGAGAGACAGAGATTAGAAGATGAGGGAAAATCATATTAGCTCAAGGGAGAAGAGTCATTTCATGGTTTTGTTTCTGTGCATTTCAAGAATTGATTCATGAGGTTTTAATGTATAACTGGATAGGCAATCCAACCATTTTCTCTCCCAACTGTGAAGGTGATGATTAGATCAGCTGAGACAGTGGGGTTGTATTCATGCCCCTGTGTTTGTTCTTGGGATTTGTACTTCATGTCCTGATTTCTAGTGTCATCTTTGNGAGTCAGTAACAGAAGAAAAAGCAAGAGAGCTCAGGTCTTTTTTTTCCTCCCGTGCCAGTACAAACATGGAAAAATCTATAAAGCTCTCAGAGGTTACTGAGAAATTAATCTGAACACTCTCATATCAGAGACTGGGCTAAGGGACATTTTGGCAATGACTGAGTGGGACACTGAGGGCTTTAGAGAAGCCATTGTTGTAGTGGGTAGCTGTTCCAGCTTTGACCTTGAAACACTGCCCCTATAGTGGCAACAGGTAACTGCCACACCTCCCNCTGNGGTGTGGCTCAGAGGGAGCCCCTAAANACTATGTGCTTGCCCCTTCTTCTTCTTCTGGATCCCATGTAGTCCTGGATGCCGGGCTGGAGACCAAGCTAGAGTTCTCCGCTGGATTGCATCTCCTCTCTCCCGGATCCTGTACCTGAACCCTTACTGGCCANAAGTTATCCCAGAAATAAACCTCTCTTAATTGCGAGATAAATTACGTGNAATTGCCTNGTTAATTACGGTAATACANTGTCATTGTTTTTCTGGCTTTTTCTTCAGCAATATTTGGGTGCCTANTGGTTAGAAGAATGAAGATCTTTAAATGGACACAACATATTCCAGGGATGATTATTGTAAACTTACAGTCAAATAATCCTTGTATAAGGGATNAGGTTCATGTGATTGTTTTCACTTGAGATAGAGGCTTTGAGGTTATTANGAATTAGGATTTGTCCGAGGTTATCTGACTGATAAATAGCAGAGCCCAGTGTGCACCCTGGTCTGATTCCAGTAGAGAAACATCCATAAAGGCAAAGAAGACACCCATACATGTCACCTTATAGTACAGAAAACTGGACTCTGTGAAGGCTACCTGAAAAGAGTTCCCAGCTGCCACACTCTGACCCCCAACACACCACACACACACACACACACACACACACACACACACACACACACATTCAGCACTAACTCACTGCCTAGGACCTTGAAAACAAGGTCAAGCTCCCTGTGACATTCCTGAATGGTCTGGGCTGAGAAGCAAGGTGAGTCAGAGTGACAGAGCAGGCGGCCTTCTGTGTCTTCACAGGNAGAGAAAATGCAGTGTTGGTTCAATCTACAAACAGGTCGGCTGAGTGAGTTATTAAAAGCAGTAGAGCTTGGCTATTTGTTGAGGCAAAACAATTCATTCAGTATGTTTTTATTCCCATCTGTTGGTGGCATTATGTGAAAAACATGTAAATTCTTCCTGTTTCTTTTCATTTATTTGGCAAATGTCCATTACACACAGAGGGACTTTACTTGGTGCCTAGGCATCATAGACTTGGAGCCTTCTCTCTTGGGACATGACTCCTTCCCTTTTCAGACACGGCTCCTTCCCTTTTGGGACATGGTTCTCTCCCTTTTGGGACATCACTCCTTCCCTTTTGGGACATGGCTCCTTCCCTTTTGGCACATGGTTCTCTCCCTTTTGGGACATGGAATTCCCTTTTGCGATGTGGCACCTTCCTTCTTGGGACATGGGGCTTTCCCTCTTGGGAAATGTTGCCTTAGTTAGGGTTTTTATTGCTGTGAAGAAACACCATGACTCTAGCAATTCTTATAAAGAAAATATTTAATTGGGGCTGGCTTATTGTTTCAGATGTTCAGTTCATTATTATCATGACAGGGAACAAGGCAGTGTGCAGGCAGACAGTGCTGAAGTTGAGAGTCCTACATCTTGCACCCAGCAGGATGTTGACTGAAAGTCACACTGAGGGAAGCTTGAGCAAAAGAGGCCTCAAAACCTATCCCCGTAGTGACACACTTCCTCCAACAAGGCCACACCTACTCCAACAAGTCTGTACCTCCTAATAGTGCCACTCCCTTTGGAGGCCATTTTCTTTCAACCCACCACAGACATGGCTCTCTTACTTGTTCTTCTCTTGGAGATTTGACTTTGGAAAGGGGGAGTTTCAGTGCTATTTCGTGAGGATCAGTCTATAACAAAATTTTAGGACTCTATAAATAAATAAAGAACAACAAAACTTTACTTGATACATCTTTTCTCTTCCTTTCTTACCCTCCCCTGTCTATTCCCTTCTTGTTTATTTTAATCTTTTAGAGCAAACACGTGCTAGTCATCAGAACACAGCCTCATCTAAAGAAGTCAGAGCTCCCCAGCTCTGCNCACTTACTAGAATTTCATAATTGGCCCATTTAGAAAATAGTCCTCTACTTTTAGCATAAGTATAAGAATGATGATTTATGTGTTAAAATGTATTTTATTTTGAATTGCACAGTAGGAAGAGGATGTCTATACCTTTATTTAACCTGAAGACCTCCTAAAATGCTTAATCTGCTTTGTGCTGTAAGGGTAAATAATTTGCCTCAATTTGAGGCAGAGAATCACACAAATCTGGGCNCCTGATCAGTGGACACAACAGTTGGAAAAGACAATGTATCTACAAGACAAGAAGATGCTCACTTCTGCTTGTCTTCTCTCCTTACCTGTCCTCTTTCCCCTTGCCTGGCTTCTGCTGCTCNTCATGGNCCAGTTGTGAGAGTGTAAGATGAACCTGGGTGTAATCACAGTGCTACTGCCTTCCTACATGTCTAAACACAATGCCATCTGAANTCTGAAGTTAAAAGCTTTTTACATTCAAATGTCTCCATTAGAGATTCACAGGGAACAGGACAGCAAGACAGCTTGATCCATGAGACTTCCTCTGTGAGTTTTAATATAAAGTAGTCCACGTTTGTCCTAGAAAAAAAAAGAAAGAAAACAAAATTATTTTGTTCTGCTATTTTTCTATTTGAGTGAAGAACAAAGAGGTATAATGTATAGACAGAGAGGAAGCCATTTACTGTAACATCTAGGGAGTATTTTTCCTCACAATGCATGCTGTGTAATTTCTAGAACTCTATAAAGTGATTCACTACGGCATGAAATTTCAGATAAATTCATCATGACAGTAACTGCGTAGTTTGAATAAATTTGTAAGTCAATCCCAAAGTCACAACTAAGTGCAATATAAGAATTTTAAAGTCTTGTATCAAAAACTTGTGTGTGTGTGTGTGTGTGTGTGTGTGCAAAGTGTGCATTTTATCTCTACAAACTCTCCACAGACTCTCTAACACAGACTTAGAGAAGGGTGCATACATAAACATTAGTTTTCCTCATTTCCTTCAAATCAGAGGCTAGGCCAACATTTCTATCTATAACCATTTTCAACACAAACAATTTCAATACAAACTTGAACAAGAAAACCAGACCTGATACAACACATCACCATTAAGAGATGAAATTTCTGCATGGATATAGATGGTTGGCTGCAACCCAGGAAGTTGGCATTGGTTACTTCCTCTCTAACACTNGAATGTTGTGTACTGGCCAGGTGCCNCTTGATCATTTTATAATGAGCTTCTNAGCAGAGAATACTACTTACATGTTAGCAGGAGAAGACCATTTGATTATTTGATGGTCATCAGGAAGTTGNGGGT
The DNA here is from genome assembly GCA_001675575.1 of Neotoma lepida. Classification (NCBI taxonomy): domain Eukaryota; kingdom Metazoa; phylum Chordata; class Mammalia; order Rodentia; family Cricetidae; genus Neotoma; species Neotoma lepida. The sequence goes on from LZPO01108546.1 coordinate 15,248, forward strand.
CAAGTTGGTTCTAAAGTCAGTTTGATAAGCAGAAAATAGGAGTGTTTTGATGCGTTGGGGGAGTATTGTAACCCATCTCTTTTTTATATGGCAATAATTTTTTAAAAGATTTGTTTTATTTAGTGTGTGTGTGTGTGTTTGTGTGTGTGTGTGTGTTTGTGTGTGTGTGTGTGTGTTTGCACTGTGTGTGCTGTCATTTGCATGAAGGCAGAGAAAAGCATTGGATCCTTCAGTGTTGGGTTACAGGTATCTGTTTGCCAGATTCCTGAATATCAGGTACTAGGGGCAGAATTCCAATCCTTGTGACTGTGGAGCAAGTATTCTTAACAGCTGAGCCAAGTCTTCAGCTTTGGCAATACATTTGTAGAGATGATTTTATGTTAAATACTTCATTTCTTAAAAATTCCTTCAGTAATTTATGTTCTCAGTTTGGGAAGTCCTACTCTGTTTCTCTTGAAAGTGTCCAGGAAAGGAAGGAAGGAACAACTCAGTTAGTGACTTCCCTCTTCAATCAGCATACATTGCATCAAGGAATTCTCTCTTCACCTTTTATGTTAAATCTGCACTGGAAAAGACTCAGACAAAGATGCAAATGAAAATTGAACCACGGGCTGGAGAGATGGCTCAGCAGTTAAGAGTTCTGGCTGTTCTTCCTGAAGACCTGGCAGTTCCCAGCACACACATGGCAGCTCTCAACTGTCTGTGTCTTCAGTTCTAGCAGAGCCAATGCTTTCTTCTGGTTTCAGAGGACACCGGGCACACATGTGGTGTACAGACACACATGCAGACAAAAACCCATATATCAAAAAAACAAAAGCAAAACTCAACTACACAGCAGAGGCTATGGGTGTTTTTTTTTACCTAAATCTTCACTCCTATGATCCAGGATACCTGAAAATAAGCAATTATTTATTTGTTTGTTTATTTTTGATCCTTCAACAGCATCTATTTTTAAATGGAATTAATGCTGTTATATACTTTACCCTGGAAAACTACAGACACAGCAACTATTTCTGATTCTATTTCTTTGGTTTATAACCCTATATTGTCCATGGTTGTGGGATTTATTCTCCCATGAAAGCAAATTAAGAAACTTTACTATGTATTTATATTTATCTAAAAGGCATTTGTTACATACAAAAAATTGTTAACAGTGTCTTAAAAATACAACTCTTTTCTATACTAAGAATTCTAGGAGGTAAGTAGTTATATTGTCACCATGTGAGGGAANTAGAAAACAGAGACAGCAAGTAATTTGCTCAAGTTTGCATGTCTAGCAAGTAGAAAAATAGATACTTAAATCTAGACAGTGTGATTCTGTAGTTTGCCTATATGTTTTAGATCATGGGAAAATGTGTTATCAACTTGACATTAAGCTCATCTGTGACTTTTGCTTTCCTTTCCTTTCATATATATTTTTTCCTTTCATATATATATAATATATATATATGAATGTTATCAAGATCATAAACAGTGGTAGGAAGCTAAATACTTTTCCAGTGTTTGCTGTTATATTTATAATTAGCTCTCTCTGGGTAATAATATCTTCCTGGGTANTTATGGAGTTGAACCCAGAACTTTGCAAATGCCTGGCAAGTTCTCTACCACTGAAATATATGAGAATATGAAAAATAACTTAAAACTATAACATCAAAAATCTTCAAATAACTTTACAGGTTTTCAGCTGTTTGAATATGAAGAGATGTTCTCTTTTAGTCTCAGATATAAAGACTATCCNTTCATTTCTATTTCATCTTCCTTATGTCATTTCCTTGGTTTTTGTTTTTGTTTTTGTTTTGTTTTTATTTTGTTTTTTGTTGGTAAAAGGACATTTATTTTTCAAAGCGCTCCCATATCCATAGCATCCATTCCAAAACTGACGTGTGCCTTCATTTATTACTTGAAGTCATATTAACACATAACCATTGATTTGGAGCCCAAATTATATAACATGGAAATCCAAGCCCTGCAAAATACAAAGCCACAAGGGGGTTNCTTAAGTCACTTGGTATATANCCTGTTTAACAGATCTTTCCAATTCCATCAGGCCAGGCACATTGCAAAAGTAATGTGAGAGAATTTCATTAGTTCCTTCTCTTTTACTCTCCCCTTTTCCTCACCCTCCTTCCTTCCCTGTGTCTCTCCTTCTCTCCTCCTTTCCACTCTTCCGGCTGTCCATGCACTCATCCTCAATAANTTACTTCCAAATGCTCGATTAATTATCTCTCTCCTTACAGCAATGCAACTTCTNTCCTTTTCTACTAGTTTTCAGCTTCGTTTATTTCTGACCTCATTGAAAGTTCACTTATCAGGGGACAAAAGACTCCTCTGAGTGGTGTAAGTTTTTTATTAATTAAATGTATTTTTAAACAACTTCACATGCATATACCTGTCTCTTATACACATCTAGATGTGTATAAGAGACAGGTACAGAGATGAGGTAATGAGCCACGTGCTAGGACATAAATTAAAAAATATGAGTTTATAGCCGGGCGGTGGTGGCGCGCACGCCTTTAATCCCAGCACTCGGGAGGCAGAGGCAGGCGGATCTCTGTGAGTTCGAGGCCAGCCTGGGCTACCGAGTGAGTTCCAGGAAAGGCGCAAAGCTACACAGAGAAACCCTGTCTCGAAAAACCAAGAAAAAAAAAAAGAGTTTATTTTGTAGTTAGAACTAGTTAGGAACAAGTCTAAGGTAAGGCTGAACATTCATAATTAATAATAAGTCTCTATGTCATTATTTGTAGGCCAGCAGTGCCAATAAGAAAATACTGCTACAGTCTACCACTTTCTTATATCATCCTGGTCAATATTCCCACCTTCCCATAAATCTCTTTCACTTTTCTTATTATTCTTTTGTTAATCAACTGAGATTAACCAAGGCTGTTTGTGTGTTCATGGATTTGGCGCTACCTGTTAGAGTCTGGTAGGCTCAGCAGTGGGTTTTACGTATGTAAAGGGAGTGATTGCCTCGCTCTCAGAGTTTATCAATATCCAATAGTTCTATGGTAAAAGATACANGAATTCTTTTCTTTTAGAGACAGAAAAAGATCTGAAAGCCAAAAGAGGCCTCTACTTGACCAGGACATTGTGTGAAACAAGTATAGGGAGAAGGATAAAGCTTATCTTTTTAATNTATACATAATGATAATTTCGTAGCTCCCTGGCCCAAAGAGGTACTAAAGAAGGTGGAGAAGAGGAATTTACAACCCCCACCCAACCTTGAATGGATGCTTCCCTAAGAAAAAGGAAGTAGTACTCACCATGTGACTTGGCGAAAGGGCAAAATGTTGACTTATGTTTGTTTGATGATGCTCAGGGTTGAAGCTTAACTTTAAGCTATGCTCTACCACTGAGTCACAAATTTAACACTTATGCTCTGGGTTTTAATGTATTTTTTTATTGTTGTTAATGTTTCTCACATGCCTTCAATATAGTCAGAGATCGTGCTTGCTAAGTGGTACTTCAACCTCAGGCTGAGAACTTAGCAAAACTTTTTTAAAAAAAATGTTTATGATGCTATTGGGATGAATGGGTAAATGAAGAAATACCAAACTATTTCAGGATATCTTAAAACCCTACCTTAGGAAAGGTAATCAAAGGTTCCTTAGGAAGAGTAATACTTACACTAAATGACTCCCTAATAAAAAGCTCCAAAACTCACCTAAACATTCTCTCCTACAATTATGAGATGGCAGACATAAGTCTAAGTACAGGATTATCTTTCATAACTTTTGAGTTAGAATACAAATCATCTAAAAGAGAAATTTACAAAATGAAAATAAAGTTTGGATGCTGAAAGGAAAGAGAAAATACCAGAAGGTCAAGGACAATATGGAAAAAATATATAGAGAGAAACTTCAATACTCAGAAGAGTGGTCTTCATGGAACTTAAAATCCAATGACTGGGTAAATAGTAGGTTAGAAACAGCTGAGGAAATGTTATGAACTAGAANACAGAGCTGGGAAAAATTAATGAGCTCGTAACACAAAGGGAAAGGGACTGATATAGGGGATAAGAGGCCAAATAGCATAGAGATTATATTAAGAAAGCCCAAATTAAAGCTAGTGGAGTTCTNGAAAAAAATTAGACAAGATAGGAAATTAGTGACATACAACAAAATCATAACTGGTATTTTACAGATCTGATTAAGGTGAGTCCTTATTTTGAAGAGCTTCTATGAGTCCTAAGAAGGAAATTAAA
>LZPO01108547.1:0-20830 GCA_001675575.1 Neotoma lepida
GATCAGTACTCTAACTTTCTGAACATCATACCACATCCAAATCTTCTAGCTTTATAAAGTAGGCTAAATGAGAAGATGCATGTAAAGTACCTGGCACATAAATATATACTACTGTACTTTCTGTTTATGTGTGCATAGAAGCATACAAACATGATGATTTTCTGAAAAGAAGACCTGGTCATACAGCAGAAACTCAAAACATGTGAAATGAATGCGTAACCAAAATAAATCTTCTTCCTACATCCTCCTGCTCAGCTAATCAATTCCCTTCTCTAGACATGGCCACTCTTACAAATTTCCTATTACCCAGTTTTCAGAGATATTTCAGACATTTAAAATATTTAAGATACTGAAAGTTGATACCTTTATTTAGAGAGATGGCTCAGGGAAGCTGCAGGTGTTCAAATATAAAAAAAAAATAGCTGGCTAAATAAGACCTGAACAATACTAACACCAGTCAACATGCCAACATGGATAGGGAAATCTCACAAGGCTCCACCCCTGGATGTAGAACTACAGAAATTAGTGACTTCTAAGAGGGAGAATCAGTTCCCCAGGGATGATCNATGATAAATAAAAATGAAATATTTCTTTTTAAAAATTGATAATATTTTTGGGCAAATTTACCCAAGGAATAAGATGTAAAAATGTTGGGTTCATTATTTTACTTTCGTGGAGCAAAAGGGAACCAAGAGCCTAGCTTTCAATCTTTTGAATCTCTTCAATAATTTGATCTGGTCGACAATGCCCAGGTTTTCAGCTTCTCTCACTTAAGCCCCACAATTAAAATCAAAGCAGTTTACATGGATGGGTGGATTGCCCTCACCTGTGTCCTTCTCGAATTCCTCACACATCCATTAGTNATGATNCTAGGAGTTTTCTGTGATGAGCAATGTACTTTTAAGACCTCAGATTAATTATGATATTTTTTCCCCAGTTACTAAACCTGCTACCAAGGACTTGGCACATTTGGGAAATCAGAAAATCCCTGGCCAATGCTTGCTTCCAGGTCAAATACATAGCATTTCTTTATCTTTAGAAGAGAAACTGCAACCCTGAAAGAATACATCCCATTAAAGCACATGTGTGCTATGGGCATTAAGGTATTTTAATATACAACATGATAAGAACTAGTAGTTTGGGTTATTGGACTGATCTCTGTAATAATGCCTTCCAGAGTAACTAAAAATCCTTCACCTGAGGTAGAAAAAGGAACATTTGACTTGAATTAATGTTAAAACTCTCAGAACGAGTTCCTCCCCAGTCAGTGACACACTGAGAAGGAAATTTTTTCTTATGCTTTGAAGCTGATTAAATTAAATTTCATCTCTGGCTTACGGAAGTTTCCCGGGCATTAATCACAGAAGAANATGCATGATTTCCAGGTAGGATGGAGAAGAAATGCGTGCTTGTTTACCAACTCCACATGAATTGAGAGTACAAACACAAATAAACTCCAAAAAATAAACAAGTGAAAGAAACAAAACTCCTCAGAGAAAAGTAGATGAGAAATTTGTTCTCTGTTGAAATTAGGAACAACTGCAATTTTCTCATGAAAAACAATAAGGATCGAATTTAAAGATGATTGGAGATGTGATGCAAATCTCTCATTCCTGAAACAGGCTAATGCCATGGAAATGAGGAAATTCACAGAGCCTGTCCATGTGTGACAGAGTCAAAGTGTTGGGTGGGGCTCAACATAGGCAACGTAGAAAACCTCTGCTTGAGATGTATTTCTTTATTGCAGAGTGGGTATGATCCAGGTCTGGTGGAGGAGACCATGTACGTGACATTATTTAGGTTTACTTCCATCTTGCTGGTGTGTGAATCACTCATTGTGCTTATTTGCCCNTCAGTAATGCCTGACAGGATTCTGCTCCACTCCCCTCTTCAACCCATCTCCTTGACTCTTGGAACTCTCCTAACTCTCTGCTCAGCCTGAGCAGTACATGGTGCTTATGTCAACTTTGTCATTATCATGATGACTCTGCTGTTGAAGGGTTTCTTACTATCTGCCTCCCAATAGTATATACCAATTAGAGTCAAGTTCAGAGGTTCATGTCTTCCCCTATGGTACTTGGTGAGGGTTTCTCTTGGTTCTCATATTCAAAAGAAATACTTCAATTAAAATGTGAGTTCAGTTTAAGTGAGTTTTATTTGCCAAAACAGAGAATATGAACCAAAAAGATAGCAAGAGGATGTTCTGAAGTACTGGGGTAGCAGCACAAGTTATGTGCTGTCGATTTATGTTTCATGAATGATTCATGAATTGGGCACCATATTCATGAGGGTAAGATGACCCTTGTTTTCTCCCAAATCATGGTAGATTTGATCTTTTCTTCTAGGGTATCCTTTCCTGCCCCATCCTCTGAAAAAGCATAAAGAGTCTAAAGTACAAAGTTATGATATTATAATAAGATGCTAACAGCTTCAAAATTCACCTTCAGTTAGTCCTGCTGGCCAGAACCAGCTGACACTGGTTCTTGTTTTTGTCGATCTTTTGATGTTCTGGGGCAGTGCCGTTGAATGGGCGTGGCATGACTGCAACTGTTTTTTTCTTTTTGCTTAGGCTGCTCTAAGCAAGTTTCTGGGTAGAAGGCTGTCCAGTGACCCCTGCAATGACCCCCATGAACTCAGCAGCTACACTCGTTCAGACAACCTTGTTCATGATTGTGGGAGCCCATTTTCAGGTTCCTTGTGGCTTTACCCAGCAGGTCTGCATAGACAGGATGATTGGACCATGGGTCTGAGTGCAGGTGTCTGAGATGGTCTGCACATGGCTGTGCTGGGGGAAGGTCTTTTGCTCTACCCCTTAGCTTTTCTATGAATACCCTGGGGCTGAGACAGTCGGGCCGGTGAAATAGGTTCTGGGCCCTCTCGAGGTTATCCTTTATTTTCTATCTTTTCTCTACAATCTAAAATCCTTCTATCTAATATTTTCTGCTACTCACACCCAAGAAAACTCTGGGGAACTGTGGGGTTGGTGGGTAGCCGCCCCACACATGATGCCTCTATGTTTCGGTCTTTCAAGTGTAAGAACCACATGGACATAAGACTTTCAACTCCCAAAACACGTTTCTTTTCTCTAAGCAAGGTAAGAATATCTTTCAAGGTTCTGGAATTTGTCATTATGAATCAAAGGAGTTCATCTGTTCCCTTAGCCTTTCCAAGACCTCTAATGTGACAAACGTAACCCCTAATCTTAAAATCCTATTGCAGCTCCAATGGCTTGAAATCCTTCTCAAACATTTAATTGCTTTGTATAGATTACCTTGTCTTTTATAAATATCGTTATAGGTCATTATAACATTTAACCAAAGTTATGGAGCAGAATTGTTTCGTAATTCCTCTTGCTCAAACCTTTATTTTGCTTGTGATTCTTTTTGTGTGTTATTAATAATGTATAAACATAATCATAGCATATAAAATAATGAGGCTAGTGAGGTGGCTCTGCACAGAAGAAGGTTTGCAGTGTAAGCTTGATGACCTGAGTTCAATCCCTAGAACCCATGTAGAGATGGATGAAGAGAATCAACTGTACAAAATTGTCCTCTGACCTCCACACCTGCACCATGGCATGTACACACAGTAATAACTAAAAAATAAATAATATATAACACAAGCTTTTCATCATTTTTACTAAGATTTCCTGCTATGTCACTGACTTCCAAATTGTTGTACATACATTTATGATCTCATGTATTTGACAAATTAAATGTAGTTTCATGGAACTGGCATAGGACTGAGAATCAAAAGGGCCCATGGCAACCACTCAGTTTCAAAGGTTTTCTACTAAGGCATTTGCTTTCTTGATTTTCAAATACATTTCAAAATTATACCACTGAAACTTTAAAATTTATATTTACTGTCATATCTGAACTGTATATATAAATGGAGCTCCCTGTAATATTGCCCCATATGCATTTATCTTATATCAACCACATGCATCCCCCTTCTTTTACCCTCAAATTGAAACATTTTGATCGGTCCCTATAAGAATTGATTTTGTGAACAGCCTNCTGGGAACTATCCAACACTGCCTGCAGCACTTCCCTGACATGGTCATTCATTTTCATATGTTTTAGATGTGAAGCTGGACAGTCAGATTGCTAAGTTTGCATTGCAAAAACAATGTTTATTAGCACAGGATTCTGAACTCAGGTCTGATTTCAAATAATTGCTTCTAACTCAGTGATTCTCAACCTTCCTAAAGCTGCAACCCTTTAATACCCTCATATGGTGACTACCAACCATAAAATTATTTTCATTGCTACTTCATAACTGTAATTTTGTTACTGTTGTGAATTGTAATATAAATATCTGATATGCAGGATCTCTNATACTCAACCCCCAAAGGAGTTGTGACCCACATGTTGAGAACTACTGTTCTAANTGCTTAACAGGGTGAAAAGACATGTCGTTTTAGTCCTGAAACACTCCACTAGCTCTATTCAATCTGTCCCCTGTGGTCTCCGCCCATCTTATAACTGCCTTCAGCCTTTCCTCCTCCAGGAACACAGTCCCAGCCTCTGCTGCTTCCCTCAGTTTCTCCTTACTCATCTTCTTGTCCTTATCCACATACTGTAGCATGCCCATCACTCTCCACCCTTTCTTTCTTTGACTTCCTTCCCCAACTTCCACCTGTATCATAATTTTAGTGATTTGTAACATTTTTCCTTTTAGAGTTTATNTGAAATGTCTCCATTATCTCCTAATGCATCTACAAATAACTTACTGGCAAGAATTACACCATGGATGTCTTTTTGCTCTCTCAACTTATTATTTTGATGCTGAATATGGCATAAAAGCTTAATTCCCACTGGCCAAATTCCTGTGAAAACTTGATGCAAAAATTACTGGAAGAGTCACAAACGTGATGCAAACATAAGCCATCCACATTCCTGAATTTCAGTCTATATCTGTCTTATCCAAAGGAATTTTATGTGATTATTTGTTGTTAGAGTTCAATTAGATTTCCCCCAAAATGCAAACATTATTTATAATGTAATAATATAGCCCTATAAGCTGAGTCTGTATGTCCAAAGCCTTGCAGAGTGTTGGGCAGTCATTTCCTCTAAACAGAAACATCCACTCCTGGAGAAAGAAGTNGGGATCATAAGACTCAGAAAGAAAGAAAGAGGAAGAGAGAGAGGGAAGGAGGGAGGGAGGAAGGAAGGAAGGAAGGAAAGAAGGAAAGAAGGAAAGAAAACCCCAAAATCTTAAAAGTCTCAGAATTTACAAGATTGACAAGACCCTCACCCCAAGGTTATATAAATAGTAACAATCTCTGGGGAGTGGAGAGTGCCCTAGTGACTAGCTACCTGCAAGTCACNCAGGGAGTTCTAGGCTGCAGCATTGGGAGTCACCACCTGTGCTGGTTTGNGTTTTTCTGTAATGCACCTGCCTTTGAATCTTCTAGGCTCCGCATAATCCCTCATTCATGCTCTGTACATAAACCCAACCAACCCATTGGTTTGCCAATTTGAACTCTGGTGGAATTCTTACTGGGTTCTGACCTTGGTAGGCTATGTGGGATTAATAGACATTTGTTTGCATCCAACCAAGAAAATGCACACAACATAGAGTAAGAGTCCTTGAGTACAATGCCCAATACAGCCCATTAAATATCTCTAAGTTGCTGGACGTTATCATAGTAAAACTCCACAAAATTCAAATGAGTTGAGAATGATTTGATCATTTGCTATAAGTCATCTCTAGTCCCTGAACAAGTGATTGAAGGAGCTACCTTACTTGATACAAACACTGAAGATCAATGAGACACAGGGATTTGTGTAAATCTTCCCCAATAACACAGAAGTCTTTATCAGAAGTCAATGAATTCTGATTTCAAAGCCTCTGATTTTTCTTTTTCTCAATACTATGCAACTTTAGAACAATATTAGACAGTATCACATAGTTAATAGGTACTTTTTGTGGTTCAAGTAAGCAAGGTTTTCCTTCCTCTTNATTGTCTTCCTGTTCAGATGATTGGCTCCAATGATTTGGATGGTTGATAGTAACGTCTTTCATTTACGATGAAGAAACTGAGTAATCATGCTGTGGTCAGAGATCTGTTCACGAATGTGATTCGGAACCTGANANTGAACACTGAAAATCNAGTTTGGTAAAATAGTAATGTGGGGACCTGGTGTGCCCCTGGTGTTCCTACTTGAAGCAGATCTCACACACTTACACCAGAGTTTAACATTACAATGTGAGCTGAAGCTCAAATCAAACACCTGAGAGCCAAATAACTTGTTTTAAGTATACTCATCATGTCTCTGACTTGGAAAATGATCTCACCCTAAAGGAAAAGTCTTTTGCATGTTTATAGCCCTTCACTATGTGAGAAAACTGGAAAGCCAAGTCCTAAACGTGTAGAATATCTACATTCAAAGAAGNTCTCAATTNCNTTAAGAATGTGGGAGGATAAGGAAAGAGTCAGTAGAACTTCATTCCTCGGAAGCTCAATGGAGCAATTCTTTCCCTGGTCTTCTCTAGTTTCCAGGGGTAACCTACATTCCTAAACATGTTTCTCTTTTTAAGTATCAAAGGCAGTGAGTGACTGGCATCAAGTTAATATCACCTTGACTCAACTGGATAATTCAGGACAGGAGTCTCATCATTTAGACAGCCTTATNTCAGTCACAGCCACAAAGGCTTTTTTGTCATGTAAGGTAACATTTTTAGGTTCCAGGGACTGGACATGGAATCAACTAGGACATCATTTCTCCCATAAAAAATAATTAAGAATTTGTGTCCATGTGTGTGCACAGGTGTACTTGTGTGTACATGCCTGCCTGTGGGAGTCACAGGACCTTCTTGGCTGTTACTCTTCATATGCCATTTACCATGAGCTTTTGAGACAGGGTCAGCCACTGGCCTATAACTCACACGTAGGCAAGGCTGACTGGCAGGAAGTGACAGAGATCCACTTATCTCTGCCTTCTCGGGGCTAGGACTACAAATGCTTACCACCACACATGGCTTTTAACTTTTTTCTAATATTTATTTAGTGGCAGAGCACAACCCACAGCATGCACATGGAAGACTGAGGTCACCTTGCAGGGGACAGTTCTCTCCATGCACCCTGTGAGTCCTGTAGATAAAACTCAGGACTTGGGCTATCAGTTATCAGGTTTGGCATCAAGTGCCTTTACTACTGAGACCTTGCCAGCCCCAATGTTGGTATTTGTGCGTTTGAGTGATTTAAAGTGGTTCTTGGAAGTGAAACCAATCCTCATGCCTACAAGGCAAGCACTTTAGAGATGGAGCTATCTTTCCAGTGTGATGCGTTAATAATGTTGCCTAAAAGACAGCCAACATCCACTCTTGAAAACACTTTGAGAGTGCCAACTTCCAAANCTTAGACATTTTAAATATGTTTTAGAAGATAGCAAAAAACTTTTATATTATTTGTCAGGATATAGTGAATTAAGATAGATATTATCCTATTGTTCAGTCTTCAACCAATATCCAAATTATATTTGAGATAATATATAAATAAATCCCTCATATTGAAAACCCCCAAACCTTTCNAAAGGTTTAATAACAATTGCTGAATCCCAGGGAATCTTTTCCTGAAAACAGAGTAGTGGAGTAGTGCCAACTCATGCATAATGCTTAGACCCACATTGAAAAATCCAACCCTACTAGAATATAGACTTTAGCTAACAATGCTATCAATCCTTAAATATGTGTGACATGATACAGATCTTGAAATTGAAACACTATAAAGTCCATTTTTGTCAGAATAGCATACAGCCAATGAAGAAACTACTGAGAGGTATGAAGAGTGGATAGATACAAGAGTAGGGATGTGGCTCTGTTGCTAATGTGATTGTCTAGGAGGCATGGATGCCTGGGTTCGATACCTGCCACTGCATAGACTGTGATGTCATGAAGGCTTGTAATCACAGCTTTCTGAAGTTGGAGGTAGATGATGAGAGTTCAAAGCCATCTTTGGCTACGTATCAAGAGAACTAGTCCCCAACAACAACAACAACAACAAAAACTCATTTAAATATGGGTAGATACAGCCTAAATGCTTTTGATGCAGAACGAGGAAGCCTGCCCACTGTGGAGAGAAGGCACACTATTCAGTGCCCCCATCCTGTTCCCCAAAGACTCCTTTATACATGTTCAACCTTGATTCAAGAATACAGAAGACCTATAGCTCAGAAGTTTTCTTTATCCCTCTATAACCAAGAAGTCAGAGTTTTGTTTGCTATGTGCATAGGCATTGAATGCATGTGTACATCATTGAATCAATGAGCAGTGAGTGATAACTAGTATCAGGCACTAGTGTTAGAACCTAGAGTCTCTTAGTTCTTTTTCTTTTCTTTTTCCTCTGTTTATGTCTTTCCCTGATTCATCCATTCTTTATTTGAAAGTCCACTCTGCATTATTTGGCATATATGACACCTATGAAATTNCAAGCAGGTAGGCATCACTGGTTATGGCAATCATTTGATTGAAACTTTATTTGCTTTTTAACTTTCTTAATAATGAAGGTGGTAACTTGGAGTGTCACAGAGACTGGAAACCTAAAATCTTTGTTGACAGAAATTTCTAAAATTGATCTTTTGTATCTTCCTGATAAGTGTAGTCTTCACCCCTCATCAAGGAAGCCTCTCTCTGCAGCAGACAGAGACCATCACAGAAAGCCAAGACTGGTCAAAATACAGAGATCAACTGGTCATGGTGTACCCAACCCCAACAGATAACATCCACAGCACAACTCTTCTACCTAAGGTTCAGGAAACATTAAAGAAATTGGTGGTGGTGGGGGAGATGGCTGCAAAACCCAGAGGGCCATGAGATTGTGTCTATGAGATTGTGTCTATGAGATTGTGTCTATGAGATTGTGTCTATGAGACTGTGTCTATGAGACTGTGCCTATGAGATTGTGTCTATGAGATTGTGTCTATGAGATTGTGTCTATGAGATTGTGTCTATGAGATTTTGTCTGCTAGAAATATCAGGGAAGCTACAACAATATAACTGTCTGAACAAGACTCAAACAATGACAACACTAACAGACATGCAAACATGGAAGGGGGCTATCTCTAGGCACTCCACCCCTAGAGAAAGAACTACAGGCAACTCAGAACTGCTGAGCAGGAGAAGCAGCTTTCCCTAGNGATTAGCCCTCAAATTGGTTATACAACACCAAATAATCAACCCTCAAATCATATATGTACAAGAAATATTATACAGATTCAACAAGTTTTATGTATATATTTATGTATATAAATGTAATAAAAATAATCAAAGGAGAAGAGGCTATGACTTTAAGAAGGGCTGAGAGGGGTATTGGTTAAAGGGGAAGGACACAGGAGATTTGGAGGAGAAAAGGGAAGGTAGAAATGAGGTCATATTTTAATTAAAATTTTTGAATTATTAAGANAAATAAAGATATTTATCTATCTGCCTGAAAATAACTTGACTAATAGCCCTGTTTCATCTCAAGGCCTTTCCTAACCACATGGCTTAAATAAGCCATACAGGGATGTTAGTCTCATTTCTGCATTTCCTGATGGGGAAAATAGAATCGAGAGATTAAAGTGACTTACTTGTTCCACTAATATCAGGAACAAGACAAGGCTGCCCACTCTCTGCCTATCTATTCAATATAGAACTTGAAGTTCTAGCTAGAGCAATAAGACAACAAAAGGAGATCAGGGGATACAAATTGGAAACGAAGAAGTCAGAGTATTGATATTTGCAGATGATATGATAGTATACATAAGCAACCCCAAAATTTTACCAGGGTCCTCCTACAGCTGATAAACACCATTAGTGAAGTGGCTGGGTACAAGATTGAGCGNGTTCCTGCAGGTGTCACACAGGGATGTGACCCCCATGAAGAGAGAAGAATGAAAACCCTGTGCAGATTGACTTGTCAGCCTGGACCAGACTTCAGGGAGTCTAATGACAGGCAGTTTATTCCCGATGTATTTAAGCCCAGTACAATTGGNAAAAAAAAGTTTCCTGATGTAATACAATTCCAGGTGCACAAAGAAGCATAATTACATTGAAATTCAACACAGGGTACATGTCATTCCCTCCAGGAAGATGGGTTCTAGAGATAGGCTACCTGCACTAGCTTAAGGGCCTAAGCGTCTGGCCTGGTCTCCATCATACAGACAGCATAGAGGTCATTCAGAGGCTGTTAGCCATCTCTGGTCCTGGTTGTGGGAGACTGGGGGAGCCTCTGGCTATCAGGGTCATTTAGATTACTAGCCACCTGCAGTCCTGGTTGTAAGAGATTGCTATTGCCTGGCCCAACAGATAACACAGATCACCAGGCTGTTAATCACTTCCAATTCTCAGCTTTCTGGATGGAAGAGCAGGTTTTTCATCTTTCCTGTTGAGAAGACAACCNTGTATGCTTNCCATTCCTGGTTTCCTTGGAGATCTGTGGGTGCAAGGACCTTCATGCTAAGCTCCCAACATCCCTCCCTTCTAAATTTTTAAAGAAAAATAGTGGCTGTAATAGAGGCCATGGTTGAATTCATTGCCTCTATAGCTAGTTTAATTAATACAGGCAATCATAAGAGAATTATAATAATAGCTAACAGAAGATTGAAGAAAGACAAAAGCAATCCTCAATTCATCCATCTCTTGATTAATTTATGCTAATATTTTTGCTGTGAACAAATGGGTGTAATATGGCCTATTCCACAATAACCCATATAAACAATCCTTAGGATGCCAAAACAGTATCATGTGTCTCCTATCTCAGATGTGTTTTTGTATCTCCCCTGACAAAGGCATTTGGATTCTGCATTGACAATAATTAACATTCACTACAGTCATTAACATAACAGTATCATTTTCAGTTAGTACTATATGTCCTTGTTGTTTCCCAAAGTCTCAGCTTGATGAGTTAAAATCCCGGTGCCTTCCCAAGTTATCGGCTTACTCTCCCTCTTGGGACATCTCCTCCTGATGGATTTGTCATCTGCCTTCAGATGTTTTATTATGGATGTCCTGGTCACATGCATCAGATCAGGAGCCACCTAGGACTTTGTTCATTTTCTGAAAACACTGACATATAACCTCACCTCAATGTTAGAACATTGGGCTGCTGTGGGATGGTCTTTCTGTAAGCTGTGAATATGTGCTGCTACCATTGGTTAATAAAGAAGCTGCTATGGCTTGTTGGAAGACAGGTTATAGCCAAATGTAAAATCCAAGCAAAGACACAAGGGGGAGAAAGGCAGAGTCGGGAGATGCTGCAAGCTGTTGAGGGAACAAGATGTAATAGAACACAGGTAAAGCCATGAGACATGTGGCGATATATAGATTAATAGAATAGGTTCATTCAAGATGTTAGAGCTAACTAGCAAGAAGCCTGAGCCATAGACCAAACAGTTTGTAATTAATATAAGCCTTTGCGTGGTTATTTTATAAAAATGGCTGCTGCCTGGGCAGAACTAGGTGGGACCAAGAAACTTGAGTCTACATGGGGCTCTTTCTTTTTTTTTTTAGCATTTATTTTAGGTTGTGTCTCCTTTAGAACAAACGTGTTTGGGTAGCAGAAAAAATATCTTTTAAAATGAAAATTTTTTAAAAATTTAAAGTTGACATAGCTAAATACTATAATAGTATGTGAGGATTTAAGTGGGTATAAATATCCCCTATTTGTTTATTTGTAATGTGCCAATTAAGTATTTGATTTGATAGTATCATTCCACAATAGCTTGAACTTATGGATAGCAGGGATTTTAGAAACATGATTAATATTAAAATTTCTCAAATCATTTGTTAGCATAAGCAGGACCATCATCATTTTTAGTTATAATGGGTCCTAGAAAGGACATACATAAAGGGCTGTTTGTCAAAGTTAAGTGACATGATGGTATTTTCTGGAGTCACCAGGGTCTCAGCTACGCTTTGTGCTGTGCTTTGTAGTTAGGGAGAGGCATTGTGCAGGCCTGAGGTACACTTTGAGCACAGATCTTTACATTCCTGACAGCAGAGAATGTCCAAGACACAGACAGCTGTATTTTCAGATGTCACTACAAATTATGCATTAGAAATTTGGAATACTGTATAAAATTTCTCTTTATGCTGTATGAAACAATGCCTTTAATAAAGGACAGGCTCTTGTGAGCCTTTTTTAACTATATTTACAGATTCTGATCTTTTATCAGACCAAGGGAAAGAATAAAACTAAAAAACAAACAAAATCCATTTAATTAAAAATGATCATTAACTTTTAAAGATTTAAACTTAAGGCTTTTAATTTAAGATTTTGTATCTTTAAAATTTAGGATAGGCCGGGCGGTGGTGGCGCACGCCTTTAATCCCAGCACTCGGGAGGCAGAGGCAGGCGGATCTCTGTGAGTTCGAGGCCGGCCTGGACTACCAAGTGAGTGCCAGGAAAGGCGCAAAGCTACACAGAGAAACCGTGTCTCGAAAAAACCAAAAAAAAAAAATCCCTTTTCAGAGAGTCTTCTGCCCAATTTAGAAATGGTAGGTTTATTGCATCCTGGTGGACACTAGTCTAAAACCTCAGTGGACAGTAGATACCATATGCACAGTATCCCACTGGGTTTTGTTGGTAGCTGGAGTAGCTGGCTCTTCTCTTCAGAGCAGCTACAAATTATATTACACAAACAAACAGACATCTGAACACCGTGCTTATTTTATTTCTTTATATTCCAAAAGCATTTCTTAATTCAGTTCGGTTTCATGATTTGGGGCTCTATATCTGATTCTCACAGATCCAGTCCCAAGAATGAATGTTATATACAGAGCTGCATTGATACTACCTATGGGTGTGTCTGTGTAGATNAGGCAGAGGCAGGCGGATCTCTGTGAGTTCGAGGCCGGCCTGGACTACCAAGTGAGTGCCAGGAAAGGCGCAAAGCTACACCGAGAAACCCTGTCTCGAAAAAAAAATCAAAAAAAAAATTTAGGATAATCTTAATTATAAGTTTAAGAAGACTTTTTATTAGGTAACAGGATATTTAGAAGTATCTAAGAAATAATCATGGAAAATCCTGAAGTAGAAAACAATTGGATTTTCCCATGGAAGCATGAAAGTCCCTATTCAGCTGATACTGTAAATGAAACAGAATCATGAACAATAGCACAGCATAACAGTTCCATGGCGGAAGGACTTGTTAGAAGGCTTTAGTTTTTACTATGTTCTGTAGGCAGTTTGATATAACAGATTCTCAAGCTGTATCAAAAATAATTTTAGGTAAAAACTTCCAAATAATCTCTTATTGACTGTAGTTTTGGTTAATCCTTTTGGCCTACAATCATATAATAAAGTTTTAATTTTTGGCCATCATATTATCCAGAAGAAACATTTTAAAAAACTTTATTGGTTCCAATTTATTCCCATTTTCCTTTTTAAATCCATCCCAAGTGTGTTTAAGTTGCTATTTTTAAAAACTTTTTTGTTATGTTGTACAAAAATACAACTTTAGAAAATGAAGTTTTAGTAATAAAACAGAAAATAGAATTTCTTGTTTTGCTAATGTTGCTAGTGCGTTATTAGATGGATGCATAATTTGACCAGGCCTCCACCTATTAATTATACCTGATTTTAAACAAACTCTGTTTTTAGTTACTTGTTTTAGGCTTAACCTTGAAAACAAACATAGAAGGACAAATGTGTCTTTTTAAATGATTCATGTTTGTATTTTGTATGAGTACAAACTTAGTTTTGAGCACATTAAAGAACTTGATAATTTATAAGGTAACTGGCCATCAATTTGCATATATTAAATGCATGTAAATTATATCTTAATTATATCCTAACAGTTTACAACAAGTTAGTAGCTTTTATAAGATTAGGATAAGTTAATTTTTGTTAACCTGAGTATGCCTTTATAACCTTAGGAATTTATCATACAAANATCCATTCTAATCCAAAATATCTTAGAGACTTGTCATTGCCTCCTTAGTCTAAAAAGAAGATACAAATAATCAGCAGAGGATTCATTAGGACTATGAAATTTTATAGGTGCCTCCCTTTACCAACACTAGCCACAGCTGTTCCTGGCTTTCCTCCTGGGCAGCTTTTCCTGCCCGTGTTTTCCAGACGAAGGTGCNATCAGTTCAGTATTATTGTCATGTTTCAATAAGATTGGATTTATTTATTCATTATTATTATTTTTAAAGCAAGGAAACTAAGCTGAAGGAGTGCATTAAGGCTTTTTCCACTTTTGTCTCCTTTCCATTTCTATCTCCAAACTATTTATGTCCCATCCATTCCAACTTTCTGTTAACTAGACTCCATTCCCAAGTACCTCATTCCAAATATTTCCTTCCACTATATCCTTTCTGCATTCACATTCCTATGCAATATTCTTTTTCTCTGGTTAGGTCACTTTCCAATCTTAGTGCATCTCTATCCTTCATGTCCTAATTTATATGTGAGGTCAGATAATGATGAGCCTCTGTCTTCTTTAAGGGTACCCATTTTGGATGAAGATGTGCAAACTCGGGTTGCAAAGCTATCCATTGTGACTGTAAGACTCTGATTCTTCTTAGTCCATCCAATAAACTATCATCCAAATTTAAATAAACAATAGTCAGTTGAAATATTCAATGGCTGAGAAACATCTAATAAGAGCTGGTGGATTAGGGTAAGTTTAGAATTGTGAGCTGTATAGCCCAGAGTGGGTACAATCTCTTTTGTGGAGCATGTGGGAGCTGTGTGTAAACATGCTCTTTGTCCTTCTCAAGAGCCATCTATAGAAGCATTAAAATCAATCTCTATTGGGTTTTAGGATGTAAATTTAGGCAATATACGTGAAGTATTTTTATCAAATCTTGAAAAGAGTATTTATTTTATAGATCCTGAGAACATGATAATGTGACCCGCCAAGTATTAACAGTGTGGAACAAATAATTTACCTGCATTTTTTTTNAAGTGGAAAGTAATTTTTGTAGGCTCTTTATTAGTAAGAGATAATTTCAATGAGCCACTGCCTTAGCAGTCACATTACTTAATAAGCTAGCAACCTGCTCTGTTTCAGGTGTTACATTTTTACAGAATTTACCAGGAGGTTCCAGAAAGTAACTTAAAGAGCATAGCAAAATCCTCAGTATTGATTAACAGATAAGAGCATACCCAATGATACAGTTAAAAANGATATATTTTGCTATTTTAGTTATTTACTATGAAAATTCAGCATTTATTTAAGCAATAACTAGATGAGCAGGAGAAGAGAACATCTTCCATATAATGAGTGACTAATACTTCTGGAAATTTAAACAGCATTGACTTAGTGCTTTATGCCCTGGTTATAATTGTATCCATATTAGAAGTTAGGCTTGTATTGATTATTTTCTCCCATGAAGGGACCATTAATATTGGGTTATTCCCACTATTAGGGAAATACAAAAAATATTTCCCATGAAGGGACCTTTAATATTGAGTTNTTTCCACTATGAGGAAAAAACAAAAACAAAGAAACAAAAAGCATTTAAACAAAAATCAAGCAAACAAGCAGACAACAAGGAAATTCTTATCTCTGGGCCAGCTGATCTATCTCACGCTGTAGCAGCAGAGACCTGCTGTCTTTTCTGGAACTCAGGCATTGCTGCTTTGTCCTGGCAAGCCCTGGGCTAAAGGGGCTGACAAGCAGCCTGCAGCCAGAGAGCTTTGAGTTCCAGTCAGATCATGCAGGAAGGCAAGTCCCTAATGTACATGACTGGCCTGAAAGCCAAGTGGCTCAGGAGTCTATTCTGCCTGTCCTGCCAAAATGTCTCTGGCAAAAATAAAAAATAAAAAAATAAAAAAATAAAAAATAAAATTCTTTTCTCTCAATTTTTTTTAATTGACAGGGACTTTAATATCCCCCTCCTTTCAGGGGTTTTCTTTACTTTAGTTCCTACCACATAAAGTTGCAAAGGTGTAGCTCTGAACATTTTGTTCCTTAACAAATATTTCAGTAATTGTACAAAATGCCTTGTCTCCGAGGACTGAGAAGAACCCACATGTAGTTCCNCATTCTCACTTTAAGGTCATGACNGCTTTTCAGTGAGAGGACCAAGTTGACCCCTAGTTTCTATTTAAAGAAAACTTTTCTTACTCATGTTGGGTGCCAGTTGAGGGGATCCCTGCAGGTGTCACACAGGGAAGCAAACCCCACGAAAAGAGAAGAATGAAAATCTGATGCAGATTGACTTGTCAGGCTGGACCAGACTTCAGGGAGTCTAATGGAAGGCAGTTTATTCCCNATGTATTTAAGCCCAGTACAATTGGAAAAAAAANTTTTTTCCTGGTGTAATATAATCCCCGGTGTGCCAAGAAGCATAATTACATTGAAATTCAACTCAGGGTACATGTCATTCCCTCCGAGAACATGGGTTCTAGAAATAGGCTACCTGCACTAGCTTAAGGGCCTAAGCGTCTGGCCTGGTCTCCATCATACAGACAGCTTAGAGGTCATTCAGAGGCTGTTAGCCATCTCTGGTCCTGGTTGTGGGAGACTNGGGGAGCCTCTGGCTATCAGGGTCATTTAGATTACTAGCCACCTGCAAGTCTTGGTTGTAAGAGATTGCTATTGCCTGGCCCAACAGATAACACAGATCACCAGGCTGTTAATCACTTCCAATTCTCAGCTTTCTGGATGGAAGAGTAGGTTTTTCATCTTTCCTGTTGAGAAGACAACCGTGTATGCTTACCATTCCTGGTTTCTCTGGAAATCTGTGGGTGCAAGGACCTTCATGCCATGCTCCCAACATAAGATTAACTCAAAAGACATGTATTGACATGGAAAATGATACATGTAATTCCTTCAGTGGTCTTACTATTCAGTCTCCCCCCCAAAAAAACTGATTTCAGAAAGTTGTGAAATGGATATGAATGATCTTACCTTATTAAGTCTGGAGAATTGCTTTCCTCCNCTTCACAGAACTTGTTTCTAAAAATGACTTGAATATTCAGATCTGTCAAAACAACAACAAAACACAGAGAAACTTTGTCTCAAAAAACAAAACAAAACAAAACAAAATAAAATAAAAATCAATTCCATCACATAAAAGTTACCTGCATGTGGTGATATTTTATCTGTGTCCTATAGTATATTATGTCTCCCAATAAAATAAATATTGCCTGGAGATCAGAGGAAGGTCAGCCGCTAGTAGTAAACACAGAAGTCATGCAATGTTAGCACATGCCCTTAATCCCTCTGGTTCTCTGTGAGTTCACAGTCACACTAGGGAATAGAACCAAGCATGATAACACATTCCTTTAATCCCAGCATCAACCATAGAGTTCTGGAGGTCTATACAGACAGACAGGAAGTGACAGAGCTGAGCAAGAGGAGAAAGTGATGTAGCTATGCTGAGAGAGCCAATGAGAGAACAGAACAGAAAGGGCTATGTCGTGGAGATACAGGAAGTCACACACTCGTTGTGAGATGAGGCTGGTAGCTGTTCCTAATTCCTCTGATCTCTGTCAATTTTCACCCTATTTTCTGGCCCCATGTTTTTATTTAACAAGACCATTTAGAAATTCGTCTTACACCTGCATGTGATAATTTATAGGCAGTTAGTGAAGCAGATCATAGTATTCACAATTCAGGAGTTTTAGGTAGTTGGCATACATACAAGCAATTTAAAAGGTAGGCTTCAATTGTTTTGTTAGAAACTCAGATGAGAATGTTGAGATGAGCAAAACTTTTCTGACTGTATGTGTGTGTGTGTGTGTGTGTGTGTGTGTGTGTGTGTGTGTATACACATTTCTAGGAGCTGTTGAATTAAAATTTTCAGGATGGAATCCAGGTAACACTTGACATTATGTGTGAAACTCAAATTAAAAGTAGGAGCTAAATAAAGGATTATACCATTGTATAAACAAAACTTGTGATAGCGGATGATTTTTTTGGGCAGATATAGAAGAATCAAGAATACTACTTTACAATTTTAATATTTTAAAAGGTTAAGTTATGNTACCTTTGAAGATAATTTTGTATCATTTTAAAATCATGTTATTCTGTCATTTTCTTGATTCAGAAGAGATGTATTCAAAATCTAAAAACTTAAGAGTTCACAGCTGATTTAGCAAGATGAAGTTCTTGCAAATGTAATTTTACAAAGGATGCCTAGAAAATTGACTTTGCTTGCTATTTTGCTGTCTGAGTTAGAAAATTAAAATGTAAACATGAAGTCAAGTCTTNGTTCAAATCCTGATTCCACCATATAATTCTTATAAGGCTTTGGACAAGTTAACTCTCTCCAAGCCTCACTTTGTCACTTGTGAAGTGTGAATAATATTAATAATGTTAATAAAGTGTAAGTACTTAGAATGAAGAACACGTTTGTAATGTATGTGTCAGATGTGGTAACAATGACTTTAACATGGCTGTTAATACCCAATGATGAATGTTCTTTTTTGCCATTGTGAGTATATCTAGGTGGTGTTATTTAATTCCTGTGAGATGCAATAATCCAATATCAGCCAAAGTTTTATAGGTTTATTGGTCGACTTGAATGAGAAAATAGAGAACTCAAAATAATGACAAACTCTCTAAATTTCCAGAAGATTCAGGAATCCAGTTTATAGAGAATAGATGGTTAAAATTCTAAGTCTCTTACATTCAGTAGATTCTTAGTTTGTGCTAAGCAAAAAGGTAAAATCATGAGCCGTAATTTTTGTGTTCACTGATGGTCCATTAAGAAGGTCACTTCAATTGTAAAGATACATCATTTCTTATTTTGCAATTCAAGCTCTTAATTACATTTCTTTTCAACTCATGCTTTTGACTGACAGGAGATGCACACACACATTTATCTCTGTTATAAAGTTCCAAGTCAATAGTAATTAGGCTAAGCTTCAAAAATAAAAA
This sequence comes from Neotoma lepida, assembly GCA_001675575.1. NCBI lineage: Eukaryota > Metazoa > Chordata > Mammalia > Rodentia > Cricetidae > Neotoma > Neotoma lepida. The sequence continues at coordinate 18,825 of LZPO01108547.1, forward strand.
CTCCCAAATACAGAAATCTAGAGAACGAGAAGATTGGAGGCAGACAGCAAGTCAGCAGAATGGCTTTCCTGTATAAAATTTCTTAGTGATAAGACTAACAGCTTTTGTGCATTTTTGATGTGTTACATCTAAAGTCAGCCAGGGCTGATCATCCTATCAGCAACAAGGAGGAAAGAGCATGGTGGAACAGTGTAGGAGACGTTATGAGCCATAATTGAAGATGGCACATGTATTCTCTGATCATAGCCCATCAGACAGACAGCAACCACATAGACAGATGACTANAGTGAAGCGATATGATTGGTTTGAACCACTAGCAGTCTGACACGTCTTTCAATGTCAGGGCACAACCACTTAGCTGAAGTATTCACTATTTTCTTTAGAAAGTATCTCCCCAAATGTTACAGACAGACAATTTGATCCATTATGGTTTCCTACACATGTCACCTACTGAAAAAACAGAACAAAACAAATTTGATGCACACTCATTGGTAAATGTTAACAAGAGCAGGAACAAAATAGAGCACATGTCTATTAGTTTGAAAATTGAGCCGAGTGAAACCGTTAATCCACAGCCATTTCATGTTCTCGCTAGGTCACCATGGTAATAGAAACACACTGGGTTCTCACAGGACAAAACCTGTACTTCACNAATGTGATTCATATAAGANGANTTCTCATGCTCATTTTTACTAAATGAATGTTCTCCTGATTTAATCCTTTTCCCAAAGTTTTAGCTCCATATGCTCAATGAACAGTGGTGCAAATCTATGCAGAGACAGAAGGGCAAGGCATTTCTCTATTTATGCTCATGTCTACTGAATAGTCACACAAAAGGAGAAACCTTCTTTGTTCTGATTAAATCTAGAGACACAAACAAAATGAATTGACACAGGAGGAAAACTCTGCATTAATTCAGATCTACATTTTCTAGGTAATTAAAAAGCCATCAGGTTTGGACACTGGATATAATAAATTAATCCAGTTCTCAATATTTTAGTAATGTTCTAAACAGTAGTTTGTNAACATACTCTTGTAAAAAGATACATTTAATTAATTTATTTATTATTACTAGTATGTGAATATGATATGTACATGTGAGTGTGGGCATGTCATTCATTAAGCAGTCATTCAGCCTGATTACCCACCATACATAAAGATTTGTCTAAGNACTCTACAGCCACAAACCACACACAGTCGTCTTGACCTCTGAGCTTATGGCCAAGTGAGAAAGAGAANTAGGCATTTGTACCAAAGATGCTCAAGTGTTACAAATTAAAATTACTTCTGTCTGAGGGTACAGGAGTGGTTGTGATCAAAATTCATATACATAATGAAAATACTCCAATGAAACTTATTATTGTGCATAATTAGTGTGTGTTATTAAAACATTAAAATTGTAGTTTATGATGACANAGTTTATGGAATTNGAGGAGTAAAGGAAGCTTGCCAAGGAAGTGATTTACTGAGTTTGGAAATGTAGTCATGTTCCATTACTATTGAAGGTGGTTGGATTTGTATAAACTCCACTTTATGTTTTATGTTCTGTTTTCAAACAAAACAGAGTTGAGTTTACCAAAGTAAATCTCATTTGGAAATTTTGTAATATATTGGGAAGGACTTCCAATACATCAAACTAATGCTCCTGAAAAATCCCTTCTAACCATGGTTAGGTAAATGTTCCAGTGAAGGTGTGCTTCCAANTATAATAGATAAAANNAAANNAAAAAAAAGAAATATTTTATCTAGAATCATTACACAAGTACTTTTAGAAACTTTTAAAATTGCCAACCAAATAATATTATAGGANGAGATATAATGAACCATTGATATTGTGGGGATCTTATATCTGTAGAGGCTTCAGGAAGGCAGAGAGTAGAATAATAACTGCCCAATGTAACCCTACACCACATTCTCTGTTTATACATGTAAGTAGCAACATGAAGACTCCACTGCTGAATTAGTTGGTCTTAAATAATCCTTTGCTCTGGGTTAAATCTTTGATA
>LZPO01108547.1:23754-37522 GCA_001675575.1 Neotoma lepida
AGTAACCTGAAACTCTCATGCTGATAGTAGCAAAGGAAAGCAATTTCTTTCTTCCAGTCACAGATTGTTTTTATTTCAAAGTCATACTTTAACCAGGAAGCAATTTGTCTTAATTGTCCAATGATGTGTTAAGTCCTAGAGGATGTGGGATGAGTACAGTTTGGTTCATGCCAAGCAACATGGCCCTATATACTGAAAATGGCATTTGGAGTACTTAAAATGACATCCAACTCTGCCCTTCCTAATCTTCCTGGATGGTAATTTTCGGTGTTTTTAACTTCACTTCATTGATGTTAATGGAGGGAAACCAGTTTCCAGCTTCTTGAAGTCCTCCAGGCATGTGGCTGACAGTGGCCTATGACATGTTAGAGAAACAAACCTTGACTACTTCTGAGATGGACACACTCATGAACTGCACCTTCCCCCGGTCTTCATTTTTCTTCTTTCCTCCTTGATGAAGACTCCATTTTACACCCATTAACTACAGATGCCAGGAGCCTGAGTCCCTTGCTTCAGATTTAGACAACTAAATGTTAGTTATTTTGAGCTATTGAAAATAATCATTTATGACTACTGCAAATTGGGCCAAACATTAATGATACTGCCAATACATGCTTACAGAAAAACGCTGCATAAAAGCTACATTCATAAAGTCTTACCAACACAGCTGTGTAAACATGATCTGAACAAGAACAATACCAATAGACATGCCTAAGTGGACAAGGAAAAGCCCATGAGGCCTTCAATCCTATACAAAGAACTATAGGCAACTAAGGAATACTGAGAGCAGGAGAAATAGTCTTCCCCAGGGAAGAGCACATCAATTGGTTGTCCAGTGCCAAATGGTTAGCACTTAAAACACACATGTGAGTAACATTATATAGGCTGCACACACATATATTTATGTATATGTATATATGTATATATATGTATATGTATATATGTATGTATATGTATGCATATAATAAAAATTGATGAAAAAAGAGACCATAAATTTGAAAGAAAGGAAGGAAGGGTTCATGGGAGGGTTTGGAGGGAGGAAAGAGAGGAAAGAAATGCTATAATTATAATCTCAAAAATTATATCACATACTGATTTTCTGAAGTAAAACATTTCAACAGAATTACATCAATATATGTTTTAAGGCCTATTTTGAAGTAGATCTTTCTTATACAGCCAGATACATATTCAAAAGGCACACTTTATTAATTTCACATTTTTAATGCTTGGGATAACTGACCTAGAAAATTCTAATTGGCTCATATTTGGCCCATTAATCTCCAANGAGCTTTCACTGTACTCTTACCAACTTTCCTAAGTTTGAAAGATGTTGGTGAGAATTCAGAGGAACCAGAACTCTTGGTGCAGGAGGTGGGAATTAAAACTCAGTGGAGTTGAATTTTCATGTCCTCAGTAAACGTGTTTCTTTGTGCTCATTCATCATGTGACTGTCTTTGATGAAATACCTGTTCAAATCTTCCATCATTTTTTCATCAAGTTCTTTATATTCTTCTTAATGGATTTTCAGAGTTCTTTATGGATTCTGTATAAGATGTTTTGCCAGAGATATGCTTCACAAAAGACATTTTCTAACCTGGAGTTCCTTATTATTTTCTTAATGGTGTCTTTTGAAGGTCAGAATTTCTCAAATTTCACGCAGCTGAATATAATCATTTGTTCTTTCATGTTTTTTTTTTTTTTGCATTGTATCTATAAAATGTTTGTTAGGTCTGTGGTCACAAAGATTTTTCTCCTAAAAGTTAAACTTTTAGATTAAGATTTAGATCTATGTTTCATTTTTAATTAATAAATATAATTTTTAGTATTTAAAGTTATCAAATATCAAGGGACATTATTATTTTTAAGAATTTTTCCAAATATTGAGNATTATCTGTTTCAGATATCTTATTTCAGTTCTGGTTTCCTAGGAAACAATTGGATTTTTTTCTGTGAAGTGGGTCTTTTGGGAAATGCTCTCCTGTGAATGAAGACACAGGATAGGTCAAAGAAGGAATAACTTCAGTGTCCTCCTGGGGGTACTGATATACCTTATTTCACAGCACTGGGGATGATGAAGCAGGAGGACAAGGCATTCAAGGCCAAGGACTGGCTTCATAACAAGAGCCTGTCACACAAAGTAACAGGGAAGAAAGGAAGGAAGGAGAGGGGAGGGGAGGGGAAGGAGGAGAGAAGGAGGGGGACGGAGGCTGGAAGGAGGAAAGCAGATCCCAAGTACACTAACAAATCTCATAAACAGAGCCACCCTTTCAGATCTGTTACCAACTGAGTGAAGGAGAAGGGGTTTTGCATGACAAATCACTCGGTCATTGAATGAAGTTCATCCTTGGGAAAGAAAGTCACCTTAGATGAAGTGGGAATAATTTCTAAAGAACACTTGTTGTGAGTCCTCTGCAGTCAGCATCCCCAGTGACTGGGACTGAGTCTTAAACACCGGAGGAGGGGCTATTTAAGGGGAAACATGAAGGGAAGGCTACCTGGAGAAGTCTGCTGTTATGTCAAATTCTTCTCCCTCAAGGTAACAGTGAGCAAAGTGAGCCACACTGCTTGCTCAGGTTGCCTAGAGACATAAATCTTGCTTGTGATGGAAATGGGAGCTGAGCCTTCCTTTGGAAGGTCTGGCAAGAAAAGAACTTGTTTTAAATTAAGAGATGCTTTCAAATTAGTATAATGAAAACTCATCAAGGTAACTTCTAAAAATCATTCTCTTATCTCCTAAGAAAATGATTCATGCTGACATAATTAATTTATTTTATATTTTAAATAAAAATCTCTGTGCTGCTGGAAATTATTAAGATACGTATTATAATGGAGAAATGTGTATTCATAACCTTTTCAGATAGTCATAATTTAAACCTGTTATCAGCACAAGTAGATGAATTTGATGAAGGCTCTAGAGAGCTGTAGGCCAGCATTGGTGGCTTCTAAGAGGAAGAAGTAGGGGAGACAGACCAAGTTAGAGAACAGTCCATCAACCTAACTGACTAGGAGTAGACAGAGGAAACAAATCCATATTAACAAATATGCCCAGGGTTGATAGTTGAATTTCAGAGACCTGATAAACTCATTTCTGACAATAGATTTAAAAGCTGAGATTGTACCATTAAAAGCTGATAATTGTACCATTATCTAAGTTGCATAAACATTACTGCCAATTTTACCATTTAAGGGGGCTGAGTCAGTGGTTCAAGCCATACAGTGCTTGAAAGCATGAGAGTATTGGATCCTCAGAACTACATAAGAAAAATGTTTGGCCTGGTGCTGCACTCTGTACTCTCAGAGCTTCAGGATGGAGGATAGAACAGGAGCATCAATAGAAGCTTATGAGCCAGGTTGCCTATATAACAAAGTTCTAGGGCAGTAAGAGACTCTGTCTCAAACAAAAAGTTCGAAGGTGTGTGAGGACTGACATCCAAGATGACCTCTGACCTTATATCCACAGATGTACACACATGGGGGAGAGCAGAAGAGAGAGAGATACAGATATACACAGATACACAGACAGACTCACATACAGATATATATATATATATGTGTGTGTGTGTGTACTTTTCAATTTTTATAAATCTAGGCCTTAACTTTTTGGGTTAAAACTGTTTTAATGTTGTATTTTGACATAAAACCATCATATACACAAACTCATAAGTTAGGGTAAGAATTCTTGGAATTTAAAGTAAGAATGATCTGTCATACGCTTAGAAGTATGAATTTCTTCCTGAGCAAAGTAACCTAGANCCAGAAAGACAAATATGGTATGTATTGGATTATCTGTGGACATTATCTGTTAAGTCAATGATAACCAAGCTGTAATCTGTGGAACGACAGAGGTCAGTTGGAGAGAGTGAGGGACTAGGGGATACANATAGATCTCATAAGGAAAGGGAAATAGAACCAATAATTATGGATAGATTGGGGGTGCTATAAAAGGAGGATCAAATGGGGAGGGAGAAGGGGATAAGGAAAGGAATATGGGGAGGGACAGCTAAAATTAAGGCCATCTGAGGGGCAGTATGGAAACCTAATACAGTAGAAGCTTCCTAAAATATACACATATATGAAGATGATCTAAATGAAAGCATCAAAAAACTGCCATCTCTTGTCACCAAATGAAGCTTCTNGTACTGGGATTGAGTTACATCTAATTGAGTTGTTGGCCAAAAGGTCACACTGGAATCCATCCGCAAAAACAAACAAACAAAAAAGACAGACTGTTGTCAAGATTGTAGGTTGCCCTCCACCAACTGACAACAAGGCTCCATTGTTGAAGATAACACATACACAACTCATTGAACATGGAGAAGTCAAGCTGATGCCTACATACAGCCTTTATCCTATGGTCAAGCATTGTGATACAGGAAGGTATTCTGCATGCTACCAAAAGAGAAATGTCAACACCAAGCCAGTCACAAACCCTTTGATAGTCAATGGTGTCCTGCCTGCATGATATACTATGGCAAAGGTGGCACAAAACTTGTGGAAATAACCAACCATAGCTGATTTGACTTAAGGTCCATTCCACCCTTGACATTGTTTGGATGATCAAGAGCCAGAAACTACCTAGCCCAGGGACTTAGGGTCAAAACAAATACTACTGGCCTTAAAAAAAAAAAAGGAAGAAAGGAGAGAAGGAAGGAAGGAAGGGAGAGAGGGAGGAAGGGAGGAGGAATGAAGGAGAGAAGAAAAGAATGAAGGAAAGGAAAGAGGGAGAGGGGAAGGAGGGAAGAAGGAAGGAAGGAAAGAAGGAAGGCAGGCAGGCAAAAACAACACCCATCAACAAAAAATCCATAGTAATAAAATGATTCCTAATGGCACTCTGCTATACTCTTAGATCAGTGCCTTGCTCAGCCATCATCAGAGATACTTCCTCCTGCAGCAGATGGGAACAAATACAGAGACCCACAAACAGGCATTATGCAGATAGTGAGAGACCTTGGAACACTTAGTCCTAAAGGGTATATCTCCATCAAATCCCTCCTCTCAGGGCTCAAAGAAAGAAGAAGGGGCAGAAAGAGTGTAAAGGCCAGAGGGGATGGAGGACACAAAGAAAAGAAGGCCCTCTAAGTCAACATGTGCAAAGCTCATAGGAACTCACAGAGACTCAGGCAACATGCACAGGGCCTGCACGGGTCTGCACCAGGTCCTCTGTGTATATATTATGGCTTCTAGTTCAATGATCTTATGGGATTCCTGAGTTGTGAATGAGTGGGACTCTGTTTCTTTTGGTTCTCTTGGGCTCTTCTATTTCTGTTTGTTTCTCTTGTCCATCTCGACTGTGTTAGTTTTTGTTATGTTATATTATATTATATTATATTATATTATATTATATTATATTATATTATATTATATTCCCTTAGAAGCCTGTTCATTTTCTAATTAGAGATAGAGAGTGGATCCAGATGGGAGGGGAGGTAGAGGGGAACTGGCAGAATTAAAGGTAGAGGGAACCATAATCAAGATACATTATGTGAGAAAAAAAATTATTTCCANTAGAAGGAAAATGGAAAAATATAAATTTCTTAGTCCTCTCCTATTCTTTCTTCATACCTTCATGGTGTGGGTAGGGGTCCAGGAATATATATTTTTAAAATAATTATTTACTGGTGATTCTGAGGAAGGCAATTCTACATGAAAGAATACTGCCAAGAGAATAGTGTTCTGTTTCACAAACTGGTCGTTCCCGGTAAATAAACATCAGCTTTTGGAAATCAGTAAAGCTTGAAGTTTTGATAAATAAAGCTCTTGGCATTAAATCTTCAAAGTATGCTTTAGATTATCTCAAATGTCAACCACAGCACTCACCAAATCCAATGTTTTCATCATTACAAAATAGAATTAATGTCTAATTAACAATTTTTCTTATATTTCTACATATTCTTGTATTTCCATATATTCTCTGATTGTCTCCCCCCCTCCATATGTACATCACTTCTTCATGGTTCCTGCCTGAAGACTGCCTGAATGTGGAGGAGAGTTGCCAGCCAAAGGCTTATTCTCGAAGCCTTAAAGCAGTGCTCTCTTGCTTCCCTAGGCAACGATGACTCTCCAGCTCTTTGCTGATATAAGGCTGAGACCTCCTCAACTCCAGCTCACTGGCTAGACAAGTAAGGCAGGTGCAATATCACCAGGAAAGGTTTCCATCGGCAGAATCGAATCTGAAAGTCTATGATGAAATGTGGGCTGAGTCTCCAAAACTCCCCTATGTTTCCAGCTTGCAGCATTGATTGCCACCCTTGAGAGAATCTGCCAAGATGTGAACCCTCCATAGCAGCGCTGGTAGTTGAAGTAGAAGAATGCTGGATACCAGCACCAGTATACTCAGTGAATATACTCACCAATACTCAGTGAAAACTGAGTCATTCTTAGTCTACATAATTCGATGGGAGGAACTGCTTCAAGACATAGAATAAGAAATATATCTTTTCCTCTCAGAGGTCAAAGCCCCCAAANTAGTTAATAAAGTTTCTAGATACATGTTTGAAAGAGTTACTACTAAAGTTTATTAGAGTTCATTTAGTGGGAAATATTCAATAAGTATCTTATTTATCTAAAACATGAAACAAATATTTATCAGTAATAAAATAAATGTGCAAATAAATTTTCCAAGATGTGTTTGACGTTAAATATACTGTCTAATTTGATTTTTTTAATGCACAGTTGAAGATAACCAGGGTGACTGTGGAACTCAGAGAGTGATTGGGGTCAAGGACAAGTACAAAGCCTGCTACAGTGACTATGTTGGCTGAAGCATTATTAAAAATTGTCCACAATAACAGCGTTAAGAAATACACGAGGAATNCGGATTCAGCCCAATCAGAGGCCAAGTGTGCATTTGGCATGAGCAAGACTGTGGGTTTGATCCCATATGCCTTTCAAAGGGAGAGAAAAGAAGTGAAGAGGGAGAAAAGAGGAGAAAGGAGAAAGGAATATTATAGAAAATGGGAAAATTGTGTTCGATGAAATGAAAGTCATATAAATTTGAATTCATTTTCAAGTTTGTGGACAGGTGGCACAACATCATACCTGTGTGCCTACTGTTTGATCCAGCACTGTGTCATGGTATTTTTGCTAAATTTTATGGAATTTATCATCACAATATTAATGCACCTATGCTCAATTTCATAATTTAGTGCTTATGATTGACTACTCAGGTCACATCCTAGCTGCTATAAACTACAAAAGAGCAATGAATTTTTCATCTTTTGTGTCTTATCATCAGGTGAATGAGAAAGAGAAGGAGTAAGGCACAGCACAATGGAATGACAATGACAGGCTTTGTTCTCACACCTGAACTAACTACTAAAAATTACAAAATAGAGGAAACAATGGTTTTTGTGACAGTGGGAATCAAGGAAGGATAATGACCCTAAAAGAGAGGAAATACACAAAATCCCAGCAACTGTGCCAGGCTGACCTCACTGAAAATGACCCTGGATGAGTCCCAGTGTGGGGAACCAGGTGGAATTTGCCAGACTCCTGAGGTGAGGACAGAAAATCCAGGCATATCAAGGAGGACAGCTTATAGAGCCACATACTTTCATGATGACTGTGCAGTTAGGATCCATGCAGGTGTATGAGAAAACTACCTGTGACTGAGCAAAAGAGCCACCAGAGAAATAGAAGGAACGATGTTTGACACTCACAGAGACCGGAAGATGGTCCTGCCTTTAGTCATCTGGACCTTATAACTCCCTGAGCAGTAAGGAGACTTCAGAAAGGTGTTGACTCCATAGTGGAAAAGATCTGTTCTAACAACAAATCAGAAAAAGAAAATGCAAAAAAATCCCAAAAAAATCTCTAAAAAAAATTTACTGTATTCCAAAGTAACGATGAAGAATGTTTGTAGAAAATATTGCCCCCCGAGTACAAAATTTCTGGTATCCAAGATCACTTTCAAGGAGGAGAGGAATACACGTTCCTTACTGAATAGAAAAGTAACCAACTGAAGCCAGTAGATACTATAATTAGGACCGAAGGACATTGAAATAGTTATTGAAGCTATAGTTGAGACATTCAAAATTCTCAGAACATAAAATGATGGGAAAGAATAAACTAGCTTTTCTAAACTGGGAGTTAGAATGTGCTAAAGAAAAAGCAAACTGAGTGGGTTAAAGGCCAATTACAATGGAAAAAAATCAAGATTCGTAAACATGAAGATACAAAGGATAGAAACTACCCAAAATAAATATAGAGAAAAAGAAGTTAAAAAAATTTCTTATCTGAGGAAATATCTTGCATAACCCAATACACATGTCTTTAGAGTCCCTGTAGGTGAGGAGGCAGAGCAGCAGCAGACAGGGACGCAGAAACTGTAATGGCCAACCTCATGCTTGAGGCCAGTCAGGCCACTAAGAAGATGCTTTCTCAAGAAAGAAAAGTAACGCATAATTCATAAACAAAAACATTTTTATGAAGCAATTCTGTAGTATGACTCAAGCTATTAAATCCAAGAAGAATAATGACNTCCCAAGCACANGAATCGTGGAAAAATACCTCATCAGGACTCAAATCACGTGGCTCACAAATAATGATAGAGTGAACATCTTACAAACAGGCAGAGAAAAGCTACATGCTATCCACAGAGAACACAGGGAATCGAAGGCAGGGATTTCAGCACAAATCTTGTCAAAAACCAACGCCAGCAAGAAGACAATGGAACACACCCTCACATTCCTGAAGGAGAACAACCCTATCAGATGAAATGTTACCACCCAGTCACTATGGCTTTCAAAAAGGAAGCTGGGAGTCANGTGTTACAGTACATGCTTGTAATCCCAACTCTAAGAAAGATATTTCAAAATCCAGGTATAAGTCTAGGGTATGGCTCATTTGTAGAGTACTGCCTGTAATGGTTCAGGTCCTGAATTTGATCGCTAGCATAACAAAATAAATAGACTAGCAAATAAATGAATAATGTAAATTATAAATGCTTAAAAATATGGTCAGTTTATAGTCTGATACACTGCATTTACTCATCTTAATCTATTATTATGCAACACTGTATCTTAAAATACCAAACTGACACGAACAGATTCAATGCTCAGGAGCTCATGTAGTCATTCAAATCGGCCAATTCACCAGAAGCATAGACAGCCCTATCCCATTTGCCTTGCAAAAAAATGCATCCTGCAGCACTAGTTCCCATTATCCTGCCTCAGGTACAACCTCCCACATCGTCCCGTTAAGCAATCTTCTCTTATCTGAAGTTGTAGNAAAAAAAAATTCTGCCTCTTATCTAGCCAGGTGTCATGTAGTTTTGCACTACCATCAAAGGAAATGTTAAAATAGGAATATGACAAATACAGTGGAGATTGGTCCTGACCTGCTAGGTACACTTTTACCTTTTGTTTGNTTTTGCTTAGTACTAAAAANAAGGGCTGTTATGGATTGTACCAAAGGCTTCAAATCAGATTCAGTCAATGGCATATANTGGTAGGTTCTAGAAGGTTTGAAGCCATTAAAGCTGAGCACTGTGATTAGCTCTCCCTAGAACTGCAGGTCACTTGGGTTCCTCCATCAGAGCCTCCCTATCGGTAGCTCTCCTCATAATGGTGACTCCCTAGTCTTCCTAATTTCACTCTGTCTTCTTGAAACTCAAAGCCTGCATGGGGTAACAGCTCTTTGCTCTTGGCAGCCATAAAGCGCTGGGCCATCCCAGGCTGAATTCTTCATACTATGCTCACCTCTTTGTAAAAAGCCCATTCTTTGGCTGTGTTAGATGTATCTAGATTTGGATAGTTTCAAACAGTCTCATCTACCTTGTTTTAATCCATCTTCTTTCTCCACACTGGAGTCTGAGACAATAACGCAATAGTAATAATTTAAATTGAAGAAGAAAAAGCTCTATTCAAGTGTTCCAAATAATTTTTCTCATGAAAGATATAAAACATACCTGCCTGTTTAGTTTATTTTATAAATGTTTTGTGGTTTAATTATTTCAAATATAGCTATAACTTTCTATTAAACTGTAGAGACATGATAATTATTACATGTTGTTAAGGTTTGAAAAAGATGCCTCTCAAAGGTTCACAGTAAATTTTGTGAGTGCTGCAAACTTTAGGAACTGGGCCCGAGGAAGTAGATCTCTGGAGGCCTGTCTACCTAGGCTCTTCCTTTTCCTGCTTTGTCCACTGCATAGTGAGTGGCCTTTGCCGCATGCTTCTGCCACCATGGTGTACTGATTGCTTTGGGTCCAGAATTAACAAACACAAGGACTGAGAACTGAACATTTGAAAACATTAACAACAACAGCAGTAATAACAGACATTTCTACACTTAACTTCTTCATGGTAGGTGTTTTGTCTCAGGGACATGAAAGTTATATGGTGGTATAAAGGGAAACTTTTATATTAAATGCATTGTTTTCATGTTAACATGAAGACTACAGNATGACAAATTTTCTCATATGAGTATAATGAGAATAATTAGGTTGTAAAGATTTGCCCAGGGGTTTAATTTAATGGGTATTCAAGTCTATTTATCTTTGTATATGGCTTCAAATTATTTTATTTTATTTTAAAGCTTCTTTTTTTTTNAAATGTGTGTCTGTGTATGATTATGCACATGTGTATGAATATGCCTGTTGAAGCCACAAGGGGGCGTCAGATCCCCTCTGACTGGTGCTACAGGTGGTTTTGTGCCACATAATGTTGGTGGTGGGACTCAAGTTCCAGTCCTTTGCAAGAGCAGCAAATACTTTTAATCATTGAGCCATCTCTCAAGCCCCTGTTGTCTTTAATTTTGAGAAAATTCCTTTAAGTTTTTCTGAATGAGAAATTAAAACTATTTTAAATATTCTTTATATGTTTGCATCATTTTAAAACCCACTCCAATACATTAATTTCTTTTTACTAGCATTGGAAGAAAATTCTGTATTTTATAGAAAAAATAAGGGCTACTGTGGTGGTTTGACTGAAAATGGCTCCCATAGGCTCATAGGGAGTGGCACTATTAGGAGGTGTGGCCTCGTTGGAGAAAGTATGTCACTAAGGGATGGGCTTGGAGGTTTCAGAAGCTCAAGCCAGACCCAGTGTGTCACTCTCTTCCTGCTGCTGGTGGAGCCAAATGTGGAACTCTCAGCTACCTCTCAAGCACCGTATCTGCCTGTATGCTGCCATGCCTTGCTTNCCACCACGATGACAATGGACTAAACCTCAGAACTGTAATCCAGCCCCAATTAAGTGCTTTCCTTGATAAGAGTTGCCATGGTCTTGGTGACTCTTTACAGCAGTAGAAATTCTATCTAAGACAAAAGTTGGTATCAAGGACTGAGGTATTGCTGTGATAAGCCAGACCCTAATGAAAACAACTACCAAACAAGTAAATGTCACAATCACGGCCACCAAATATTAGTGTTAAATTAGTTACCCTTGCCTCATTGCTAAGGCTTCATTCTTTAAAAGCATTAATTGAAGTGATACCACATATGTTCTTAGAGATATAAATAGATGTTCTAGTTTGTGAGACTCATTTATTAATAGTTGACACAGGATCCAGTAAGTATAAAAAGAATATTTTAATATGCCAGTGTCAAATTAAATTTGTTGAAATTTATAATGTGCAATTTTTCAGAATCAGGAAGTGGAAAAAAGTGATGGATTTTATCTGCTNAGGCCCTTTGTGAAAGAGCTTTGTGTCANATGAGAGAGATGCCTTAATGAAGGTCCATAAACGACCTTAATCCATGTCCTGGTGGTTACATGGATAATTTGAACTTAGTTGAGTATTATTAATGAAAGAACATAAGAAAAAATGCAAGACACCAGTTGTTAATCTAGTTTGCCCCTGTTGCTCAGTTCTCAACTATGCTCTCAGTATTCTCTTAACTGTATCTTCCTTGGGAATATATTTTTCCCTCAATCAGTACTATCCTGTAGCAAACTTTTCTCTCTCCTATTGATGTCTCCCTCCTAAGGCATTTTATTCTACTACCTTGTATCCAATGCTCACAACATAATCAATTCTGATCATTATTATTAATAACTCTCTAGTTGAGGTCCCACTAGGCATAGTGACTAAGCAGAGAAGTTCAGTCTCTTTAATGAACTGAGCAGTTATGATGATTAGCATATTCATGAATTAAGCTGCATCTGTCTTCAGTAAGGTTGATAGAAGAGCAATGAAGAGACCAGAAGCATTCTTGTACTCTCCTCACACACAATATAGGGTAATTTTCAAACTCTGTAATGACTAGGATTTTCTGTGCCGCTTTCTTTCTGCCACTGAGTTGAAAAGATGAAATAGCTATTTGGAAGCTGGGGATTCAAAGCTTTGCTTTTACAAACTCAGTATTTCTATTAAAGTTTTTGATAAACTTAAGTAGAAAATCCAAAATTGGATTTCTCTTACTTTTTCATTAAGCATAAACATTTTTTCTGTGTCAAATGACTATCATATTGGCAAGGAATCAAAACAAAAATTCTGTTGCCAATGATTTGATGTTTTAACTGTGGTAAATTTACAAGGACTATCTCCAGAAGGTCTGACCACCTGTTAGAATGTTATTTGTCAATTCAAACTGTGAAATTGAAAATGTAAAAGGGACTTCATTTGGGGTCTTGGGAATCACAGTCCATTAGGTTCAGATAGCTATAAGTCAGGGCTCCAAAGCAGATGGAGATGGGAGAAGTTCAATATTGAGCAAATAGTGTTGATGTATTTCCAGGCAGTAGAAATTCTTTTGTGGGGAAACCTCTGTCAGAAGCAGTGATATGATTCTAGAAGGTAAGGTAAAGAATGCATACACTCAATAAAATGCCCGTAGAACTTAAGTACAATAATCCTATATTGTATGCCTTGAGTCTCTATGCACTCACCAGGTATAGATGCCTGTATCCAGATGACCAAGTTCACATTTGTTGGCAGTAACTGGGATTGTGCTTAAGTACTGCTGTCAAATGGCCTCATTATAAATGTGATTGCAAGGACAGCAAGATGGCTAAGCAGGTAAAAGACACATACTGCCAAGCCTGACCATCTAAGTTCAGATCCCCAGGACCTACATCATGGGAGGAGAGAACCAATTCCCACAAGTTCTCCTCTGAAATACACACACACACACACACACACACACACACACACACACACACACCCCTTGGCATATGTATGTGCAAGCCCAAACACATGCATAAGCACATGATACATTACTAACTAAATAACTGAACACAATGTACATTTCACCATAGTTCTTCCTTTTCTTTCATTGTGTAGACCAGACTTTTCCTTGACCAGAGGTCTAAATATTCAGAAGTAGTAGAATTTGCTTCCCTGTTGTGTGCCTTCAATTTCTGTCCTCTGCCACAAACTACCTCCCATGCTGGATTGAAACCTCTGAAATACTGAGCTAAAATAATTCTTTCCTCCCTTAAGTAGTTTTATGCCAGGTATTGTCAAAGTGACGGAATGTAAACTACCCAGAATGGTAGTAGAGGGGTAGGGAGATGGCTTTAGTTTGATAATGTGGTCCTCAGCCCTCGGAATTAATTTGTAGGAAGAACTCGGAAAAATTAAGGTGTGAGGGCTAGAGAAGTCCTACAGTGCTGTAAGCAGAGCTTGGTGGGTGATGGTTCTGGAGTTCACACAGCATCAAAAGCTCCAGAAGCCAGACACAGGACCACAGGATTTAATGCCTGTCTTACTGAGTTCTGTCTTCCTTCGGTCCCTCCTCTCCTCTCTGTGCCTCCCCTCCTTTCTTTTCAAATGAAAGTGTTTGCTTGGTGCCCTTGGATTTTTGAAGCTTATAATTCTTCCTCTT
>LZPO01108547.1:38217-48616 GCA_001675575.1 Neotoma lepida
AGAGAGAGAGAGAGAGAGAGAGAGAGAGAGAGAGAGAGAGAGAGAGAGATTCATTCTACCAATTCTGTTCCTCCAGAGAATCCTAAATAATACATTACCTTTCTTCTTTTTATAGGCTTCCCTTAATTAAAAATGAAGGAACCAACCTCAAGATTTTGGAGAAATACTGAAAATTCATGTTTTAAAAACTCGAAGTAGAGGAATGAATTAAGAACACTTAATGCTCTTGCAGAGGACTAGACTTCAGTGTCTAGTACCAACTTGGAAATTTACAACCATCTGTAACTTCAGGCCTAGAGGATCTGGTGCTCTGTTCTGGCCTCTACAGGTACCAGGTATGCACTTGGTGCACAGAAAATAAAAATAAGTGAACAAATCGATAGAGTAATGTTCAATGTCATCTACAAAGTTTCATCACTTAATTTGCTCTCTGCCTGGAGCCATTGCTGTCATCTACTTTAGAAGTATCAATTTTACTGTGGTCATTTTGAACCTAATTATGTACTTTTACATGATAAAGTCATCAGGAACTTTTATATCATCAGGAAATGACATTTGGTCACATTAAAAAGTGTTAAGCATATTTTTCAGATAATTCTGAAAGCTTCCTGAGTTATAAATTTAATAGCACTTCATGCACTGAAATACTGAAAAAACCAAAACAGATTAGGTAAGAAAGCTGTCTGATGAAATGTAAACTTTAGAAATAACATTCTGAGGGCATGAGCATAGAACATGAAAGCATGCTTAAGTCTCCTCCAATTGAGACAAGATGCTTACACTGTACCTTTAAGGAATGTTTGTCAATAATGTATTTTGTACATCATAACATTTTTGGTCTGTAAACGAAACTACCAATCCTTTAGTTATAAAGTGTGGAAGCTGGAGAGTCTCAGGCAGTGTCTGAGTTTTCTTGATACAGTTCTCATTGGTCAAGATGACACATACTGTAAGACGAATTTCTAAATGGTCTTGTTAAATAAAAACACAGGGCCAGAAATAGGGTGAAAATCTGATGGAGATCAAAGGAATTAGGAACAGCCACCAGCCTCACCTTACGAACGCCGCTACTTCCAAAAGAGTGTGTGACTTCCTATATCTCCACGCCTATATTCCTTTCTGTTCTGTTCTCCCATTGGCTCTCTCAGCCTAGCTACATCACTTCCTGTCTGTCTGTATAGACCTCCAGAACTCTATGGTTGATGCTGGGATTAAAGGCGTGTCTCCACTCTTGACTCTTTCTAGTGTGACCCAGAACTCACAGAGATCCAGACAGGCCCTACCTGCTAGGTGACAGGATTAAGGGCGTGTGCTAACATTGCAAGGCTAGCAGCTGACCTTGTTCCTCTGATCCTCAGATAAATTTTATTGGGGGACAGAGATAAAATACCACCACAACACGCCTCTGTGCATTCCTCACAAACCTCTTTGAACCTTCAGATGAGTGAAAGAGATTGAAGTTGCTCCGTAGTCTCCGGCTGGGAAGTGGCACTTCACCAGAACTTTGGAGACTGATTTTATTCAAAATACGTTCATCATATTTGAGAGATATTTGTTACTTACTTGGTTTCTAATGCTGTTCTCTCTGGACGATGTGGTTCTTCCTGGCCTTTTGGTAACGTGAGTTTCTCTTCATGAAAAGCCTCACTATGATTCTTCCTAACTCATTGCTTTTACTAAACCTGTTTTTTTTTGTTTGTTTACAATTGCATACATATAATGCATTTTAATTGTACCCACCCCATGGCTTTCTCTTCTCTCTCTCCCTCTTGCTGACCCCTGCCTTCCAAGTTAGTTCCTCTTCTCCTTTTCTAAGTTCAATTAGAATTCCTTGCATAAGCATGGACAGCCGAACACTGGCAACATCGCTGAATAAAATGTCTCTCTATTCACTGACAATTGTTAGCTGCTTATAGCATCTCCAAACTGTATTTGTAAATATATTCGGGACAAAAAAAAAAAAAGATATTACCCAAGTTCTCACAGCCCAAAGATATAGCGAAGCCAACAATATGGCGTGAAATTTTTACAAAAAGAAAACTTTTTGGTGGAAACCATCAAGAAAAAAGTAGTTGTGTTTGGCTCTGTCACCCTGACTGGGGGTATTGGTAGAAGTGTGGGAAAGAGGGAAGTTGAATGGATGCTGAGAAAGGGAAGGTTTGGGAGCTCTTTTGTTCATGCCTTCTCCTGTGTTACTTGTTTCTTTTGGTGAAGAGGTTGTTACATTCATTCTGGAAGATTTCAAACTTGAGATTTCAGAGGTCTCTTCCTGGTGAGCAGACGCCTTTTGTACATGTTCATTACTTGACAAGCTGGTTTTAAGCTGACCACAAGGGGATTCTGGAGTTACTTCTAAAAGGTAGCTTTGAAAGGACCAAGCAGACACCGTAACAGGCTTCTCAGTCTTCTCTCAGAGATCAGACCTCAATTTCAGTTTCCTGAGACTGAGCAAGCAGTTTCTGAGAGGACCATGAGCAAAAGACTGTTAATCACTGATGTCCCTGTCAGCAGGGACAGGGAGATAGTACGAAACAAGCCTGGGCCACTGAGCCAACCCCCAAGTCAGTATGTGGTAGGCCAGCCAGCCTCCATAGCAGCTCAAGGACAAAGCCTGGGACTTGTCCAAGCCTGCCCCCAAAATGGAAAACTGTAACCTCTAACTAACCCTAGCCAATTAAAAGTTACTAACACGATTGCCACTCGCATAAACCAATCCAAAATCTGTTCCTATGTAGTCTGTAGACCCCAAGATCCCCCCTTGCTTTACTTCCTATAAATACCCTGCACCCTTGGTACTCGGGGTCTCTCCTGCTGTGCTGCTGCGTCAGATGGACGGAGAGGCCCGGGTTAACTCTCCACAGTAAAAAGACTCTATGCTTTTGCATCAGATTTGGTCTCTTGATGGTCTTTGGGGGACTCATACCCAAACAGCTTGTGCACTTTATTATTCAAGGCCACTATTCTGGCCTCAGCCAGTTTTAATAAGGCAAACTGTGGCCCTGACATGCTTCCCTGGGAGAATGGTCTTGTAATCAGCAAGGTTTTGGTTACTGTTTTTTGTTTGTTTGTTTGTTTTTTTTTACTCTCTCCCCACCTTACTTCTACCCAGTCACCTTTCCCTGATAAGAAAAGTAAAACTAGGGCAAACAGCACTAATGCACATTCAAAAGCTTTAATTATTAGCCAAGAAGTGAAAAAGTTTGGGTCAAGGAGAGTACTGGTTAAGAAAGTAACCAGTTGCCTTAAGAAGGTGAAGGCGTGTGCCTTCTGTTAAGAGCTAGGATGAGCTATGGTGTGGTAACTGTCCATTGTGCATAAGTAGGACATCTATTTAAAGGATCTTATTCCTTGTGTGAGATAAGGACCTGCATAGCCATTATCTATTCAGAAACAAGATGGTGCCACACTGCTACTTACAGAGTTCCTGGTTGCTTCCTTACCCCTAAAGTAGGAAAGTACAGAAGGGCATATTCCATATATTTTTTAAAAAGGAGAACAGTGAAAAGACTCATTTCTACTTTCAGTGGTGTCTTAGTGTTACTATTGCTGTGATGAAATACTGTGACCAAAAGCAACTTGAGAAAGAAAAGGTTTATTTCATCCACAATTCTATATAACAGTTCTTTATCAAAAGCAGTGAGGGCAGGAACTCAAGCAGGGCAGGAACCTGGAGGCAGGAGCTGATGCAGAGGTCATGGAGGGTGCTGCTTACTGCCTTGCTCCTCCGCCTGCCTCTGGAACACAGCTACTGTGTGCTGACTCTGAGGAAATACTTCCCGGAAGGTTTCACCTCAATGATACTGGTCTCTTCTTAATCATTGCTAATTTCTTAGCTCCAGCTGACCAGCATCGATTGTCCCAGTAGAGCAAAGATTTTCCTTCAGTAGTTCTGGTCTCTTGTTAATCACAGCTGATTCTTCAGCCCCAGCTAACCAGAAGCACATACTCTCAACTCAAAATAGCAAACAGCCCTGATAGAATCTTTGAGCGACTTTCAAACTTCCCTCTGAACTTCAACAAGCCAGGCTGCCATCATGTGCATTGCTCTCAACATTCTTATCTTCCAAGCTCCCACAGAAAAACCCATCAATTTGAACATTCAGTGGCTTTTCTAGCCCTAAGTTCCAAAGTCCTTCTGAATCCTCCCAACACAACATGGTCAGGTCTGTCATAGCAATAACCAAATTGAAAATTGAGAAGTTTTGTTTACGAGAAGGCCTTTAAAGCAGTGGATGAGATTGGGATGGGCTTGGGCTGTGACAAAGGAGTCCTAGATAGAAGGAAAAAGAAGAAGGCAAGGAGGTTTAGATGGGCGTAACTAAATGCTGACAGTGTCGGTTGAAGAGTCCACAGGCCTTTCACACAGTGTCTATAACCAAGTCAAACCCTGCTTAGACAAGAGACTCCTGAGAAAACAGTGCTGAGGAACCCGGAGACTACCAAAGCTACCTTATGGTAGGCAACTGAGGGGTGGGAGTTCCAGGTCTGAGGGGCCACACTGGTTATAGGGGTAGAATATTTGGGCTCTCACTTTGAAGACTAAACTTCCAGGAAAACAACTGACCTCCACTAAAAGGAACATGTTTATTTATTTATTTATTGTTTACCTTGGGAAATGCTTGCATAAGCTTTAGATTTGATGAAAACTAATTCATGTAATTCCAGGAATGGCTTATGTCCATTTTACTCCTCAAGGATTAACGGGAAATCCATTTCCCTTAAGACAGGTGAAATGCAAAAATTCAGGAATCAACAACAAAAAAAGCTTTTAAAGCTACCTCGGCAGATGTCTCTTTCTGAATGATTGACAGAGGCTCCAGCTGGCTTTGTTAATCCCCATTAACCAAAAACCTTGAATTGTGCTGTTGCCATATGCTAACTCTGAAACAAACTGCGTCATAGCCTCATTTCACCATTGATCAAATGTCTCCCTTTCTCCAAATTCTCAGATGGGACTGGGAAAGAAATCTGAATTTTCAGTGCTGGCCTTAACTCAGTAATGCCTTAAAATGTGCCCTAGTTATATAGTGAGTTTTAATTTTTTTAAAGATTTATTTTATTCTTATTTATGTGAATGCTTGTGTGTCTTTGTGAACTTGTGCCTTGTGTGTTGGTGTGTGCCTCTGGAGGCCAGAAGAGGGTGGTGAGTCCCTTGGAGCTGGAGTGACAGGTGGTAGTGAGTCACCAGACATGGCCTCTGGAAGACAGACTCTGGTCCCCTAGAAGAGCAGCCAGCACTCTTATCCACTGAGGCACCTCTCCAGCCCCTGAGTTTTAATATTTTCTTAAAGATTATACTCAATGACTTCTCATAGTCTAGTTGCTTCTGTGAAATAATAGAATCATTGGGAATATTAAGAAATTTATAAAGAAAGAGAAGGAGGCTGTGATGTAGGTCAGTTGCCTAGCATGCATGAGGCCAGGGTTTGATCAGCACCAGGTATGATGATCCTGCAATCCAAGCAGTTAGGAGGTAGGAGTAGGAGGATCAGAAACTCAAGGTCATTTGCTGATCAGTCTGCACCCACAGAGAGTGCTGAACTGGCTGGGACACAAGTGTGGCTCAGAGAAGAACTTTGCAGATCTGACTCTCCCTCCACCTCTGTGTGGGTTCTGGGGAGTCAGAGTCATGATGCCAGGCTCATTTGGCAATATCCTTTACTTCCTTGAGCCATCTCACTGCCAGATTATTGTTTCTTTTGAGAGCAAGTGTGCAATGGCTTGCATATGCTTTACTATAGCGAAGGGCCTTCTTCCTATGTTGGTAATCTCCTTGCTTCCTGCCTGTGATATATGTCACATTCTCATGTCATATTTGTTTAATAATAAGGTTATTTTCTATCCTTGACCTTTATGTGGCTGCTTCCAGAACTAGGAAATTTGGGGTTTATTTTTAATATTATTGTTACTGTTATTATGTTTCATATAAGACGTGAGTTTTGAACACCAAAAGGAGACATAAATACAAGGCTAAGAAGCACTGGCCATTTCAGCAGTGAGAATTTGAAAAGATGGATGTGACTCACTCAAAGGAGAAATTCATACTGGGTTACGCTCTTGGGGGCAAAGGATAATTTCCCTGTGGTCTCCTGAAGTTTTCTCACAACAGACTGACAAAAATCAGACAGGAAAAAGGCAAATATGTTTATTAATGTGCAAAGGAGGGGATGGGAATCAGCACTAGAGAAACACCACAAGAGTGTAGTTACCCATCAGTCCCGCATAATTCACAAGCTCACATAGCCTTACTTTTTAGCCACTGGGGAGGTAAACCACGGAGAACACAAGCATTTTTGAGCGTCTCTGTAAAGAAAAGGAGACAGGTGGTTGTCTTTTATGTAGATATTCATCTAACAGTCCCCTGTGTCAGTCTTTGTCTGGGAGAGGTGTGAAACCCCAACACTTCTGGANACATCTCTCCTAAGCCAAAAGGGGGTTATTGGACAAGAAAAGCTCTGTTTGCACCTGCCTTTTTTTTTTTAACTAACTAGGTGCATAGTTGTCAATTTCTTTTCATGAAAGGACAGCTTTTCAAAGTCCCTGTGCTTGCAGAAGTCTACTGTCACCCTGATAACCAACTCTAAAGTGGACCAAAGAAACACACTTGGAATGGGATAGCTCAAGTCCCTTCCAGCATTAAAGTGATGTAGGGTTTGTCTTTTTAGAATAAAATTCAAATTTTCTATGGAGGTCTGAATTGTGTGAATGGATGTGTTGAGTGTGGGAAGATAAGGAACTACATATTTAAGTTAAGAAAAAAGGGTGAAGTAATGGTTGGTAGGAATAAGACAGTGATAACATGCACTCTTACCCACCCACACAAAAAACATAAATTTGTTTATTTATTTATTTATTTATTTTAAAGAATCAGGGGCCAGTGAGATGGCTCAGTTTGCAGCCAAATCTGACAACCTGAGTTAGTTCCCAGAACCCACATGATGGAAGCAAAGAATGGATTCCTGCAAGTCATCTTCTGACCTCTACAACTACACACCTATATACATATACACATGCACACAAACAACAAATAAAAAGAAAAAAAAGAAGAATTAACCACTCATCAAGCAAAGGGAATGGACAACACCATTTGCGACATGTGGTTCTAACTGGAGTGACCATCTCTGTGGACTATCTTTATCCCAAGGGAAAAACGGTCTTTCATCTTTCTGACTGGAGGTAGCTCTGTACCTTCCCAGACAGTGGGACCAGTTCCTCTCCTCTGAGGTGATTCATTCCCAATAAATGTTTCCAACTGTCCTTGGGAAAGACAGTTCTGGGTTGTAGCCTATGAAGAGACTTATTTAGCTTTCAGAAGAGTTGCACATGCCCCAGATGGGCAGAGAAAGCAGTCCCACTTTCAAATCTTCTAAAGTAAATGCTTCATCATCCTCTTATATTGGCTCTCCTGCTTCATTTTCAGCAGAGAACTGTCTTACACTGTGAACAAGCAGCATCCTTCTTCTATATGTAAGGTCAATTTGGTGAATTTTGCTGGTACAGAAGGAAGGATACCCCTGCACACTCTTCTGGCTTAATTTATAAAGTAGTGTATTTCATATGGCTTTGTAATACAAACAATACTGTGGCCCTCAGGTTGTATATATCCCTTAAACCTGAAAAACACATTTCTGTTGATTACTTCAATCAATCATCTCATAAATACTTAGAAACAGTTATTAGATACTTGTTTTGCTTGGAATAAAATAAAAACATAAGAATTGGTGATTTTAAACTGATAGTAAAATATTGGTAACTGGTACAAGCAGCAATGAATGAGAAATGAAAACTTCATCAATGAGAAGGAAGCTCTATATTTGCACTTGAAATTGGTAAGAAAGAGTTTATTGCGTGGTAGTCTATTTGTAGAATAACAAAGCTTAGGTTCAATGCAGGATAAAGGCAACACTGACGAGGGTGTTTGCTCAACTCAACTTCTCCTGAAGCCTCTAAGCCACTTGATGTGCTTTTCAGTGTACTTCCTAGTAAACTAGGAAATTTTACTTCCTAGTAAAATCAAGTTTTAGCAAGAACCTTCCCATCCCTTTATCCAGAACCCCAGTGGACCTTGATGTCTGGCAGGTTCGTCTTCTCTGCCTTACAGGTGTCACATCAGTCTGACTGCTTGCATCAGGAATCCCACCAGGGCTCCTTAGCCACACCTACATCCCCATGCTGCACTTAGTGATTCTCCAACTACGGAGCCCCTGCCCTTTGCCTTGGCTGTGCACATTGTATTCAGAATTGAACACATTTTTTAAACTAAAACGTGTCTCTCTTTACTGCAGTCATTTTGAATCAAATTATGTTTTTACCAGTTATCTTTTTTTTTTTGAGCATCTGCTCACAATACATCAGAATTTTATTTCTGTGTTTACCCCTCTCTAATTGCTCTTGTGCTGTGGGAAGCCCTGTCTGAGTGCTAATTGTAATATGAAGACAAAGACACTCTTCTTATGGTAAAGACTAAATGAGATGTCAGAGCCAGACAATACAAGGCATGGAGTAGGTCCTCAGGAAAGAAGTACCTATTTTCTTTTCTTATAGGAACTCTAATTAGTGGCCAAGTTAGGATAAAAGTTGCAATCTGGTCATTGCTCCATGTCTTGTGTCTAAGAGCCCTAACTTTAGCTGTAAGCTATTCAAAATTTAGCAAGCTGGGCCAGCACAAGCAAAGGCTTCCAGTTCTTCTCATGCACCTNATGAGAAAAAATAAGATGAGGAATTCCACCTTTAGTTGCTTCACCTTTAGTGTGTGTGTGTGTGTGTGTGTGTGTGTGTGTGTGTGTGTGTGTGTATGTGTGTTAGGAACTGAGCCCAAGGTCTAACATATGCCAAGCACACACTGTATTACTGAGTTACACCTCAACTGACTTAATTTTGATTTATAAAGCTACAGAATGTATTTGATATATATATAATATATATTGCCTACACATTTTAAATTTTTACATTGTAATTTCCATCTGCTGATGTTTAATAGCTCAATCCAAAATATCCTTTATTCTCCAGTTCTGGAGGATATTTAGCACTAAAAGGATTATCTAAAGTACAGTTTGGGAGCTGGGGAGATGGCATTGGTTAAGAGCACTTGCTGCTCTTCCAGAGGACCTGAGTTCAGTTCCCAGCACTCATATTGGGCAATTCACAGTTGCCTGTAACTCTAAGCCTTGACAGACAGTTCTGACCTCCATGAACTGCACACACATGGCATTCATTCACATGGACACACATACACATTAAGATTAAAAATAATAAAACCTAAATATTTAAAATATCAGTCATTAATTTGTATTCATGTTTGGTTAGGTAAGATTGTGCAAGAATATGTACCATGTAGGGGTGAGGAATGCAAAACAGCTTCTTTAGTTCACCTTTAATGAGCCTGAGACCTTGCACTCTTCCCAGTGGTTTGTTTTGAAAACACAGAAGCTGCATGGTTGGAAACATTTTGAGTATTCTTTCACAGGTAATTCTGTACTTTGCTGTGCTGGACTGGCCTTGTTTACTTGTGTATGTGACCGCCATCTGGCACAACTCATTCCCAAGCCTCTCAGACAAACAGCAAGGAGCCACAGGGCACATAAGTTAAAGCATGCGACCTCTGGTGCTAAATTGCCACTGCAAATTGGTTTGTATGTAATCTTTTTCAAGGCCGCACATCTAAACATACATTCAGAGTCAAGCAAATAAACATTACAGTTTCAATAAAATAGCAATTAGTGGTCTATTTCTGGAAATTCCAGAAGCTAGATTGCAAAAGGAAAACAAAATACTTTTTGCTCTGTCTTATGAAGATTAAATGAAAAGAAATGGAAATGAGAAGAAACTAGAGATTATTTTATTTTTGTTTTACTAGGGAATGTACTGTGTTCTAGCACTGGAAAGTGAGACACGAAAACATTTAATTGATGAACAGAAAGAAAAAAATGAATTGGTGTGATAAAAATGTATATTCAAGCCATGATGTGTTATAAAAAAGACTATCCCTTTAAGTGAAATTGTTTTTGTTATTTAATAGTACTACGTAATTAAAAAAAATTCAAAATCAGAGCTGGTATATGGCTGAGTGATGATAGAGTTCTTGCCTACAATACTCAAGACCCTAGAATCTAATTCTCACCACCAGGCTGGGGTGATAACTCAGTTGATAAAGTTTTGCCTTGCAAGTATGAAGCTCTAAGTTTGGTCTCTCAAAGTCTATGTAAGAATACATACATTTTAAAAAACTGAGTGTGGTAATACATTCTTATAATCCCAATGCTGGAGACAGGGAGTCAGGTGATCCCTGGAACTCATTGGCTTTCTAGCCTATTCTACGTGGCAACCTCCAAGCCAAGAAGATACCTGGTCTCAAAAAACATGGACCTGAGGATTGACAGATGAAGTGAACACACTCACC
>LZPO01108548.1:23378-43022 GCA_001675575.1 Neotoma lepida
CTGGAGCTGAACTTAGAGGCAGTTGTGAGCCACCAAATGTGGTTGCTGGGACTTGAACTCCAGATCACTGCAAGAGCAGCAAGTGCTCTTAACTGTTGAGCCACCTCTCCACGCCCTGCCGATCTATACTCGAGGTCAGAAGTTCTTAAACTATATCCCCAGTAATTTTCCATAGTTAAATAAGTTTGGAACTCTCCATTTCCTAAGCATACTCCTGACAGTTCCCACTGTACAATGCCATTCTTTGTCCACAGTTTCACTTCCTGTGGTTTCAGTTACTGAAGTCAAGCAGAGTTCAAAAGTATTAAATGAAAATTTCCAAAGGTAAACAATTCCTAAGTCTTAAGTTGCTTGCCATTCTGGGTGGCATGATGAACTTTTGTACCATTCTNGTCTGTCCACTCAGGATGTGGTTTTCTCCAGAGGATCCACTGCATAGCCTCAGTTGGTAGCTGGGCCATTATCTGATGCACTGCTGTAGGATGGCAATGTTTGAGTTTAAGTAACCCCTATGTAGTAGCTACACATTATGTCACAGTGCCTACACCATCCACCTCAGTTCACTTCAATATGTAGGTATATCACATATCATCACAAGAACCATAAATACAATATATTTTGTGAGAGAGACCCCATACATATAACTTTTATTATGTGTTGTTATAACTATTATCTTTTATGATTGCTATTAATCGCCATCTAATTTACAAACTAAATTTTACTATAGATGTACATTTATATGCAGAGTTTGGCATTGTACATAGGTTGGTCTTGGTCTATATCCTCCAAAGAGGAAATGGGAATGCTTTGTGTCAACAGCAAACTAGCTACTTGTTGCAAACCAGCATTTTTCAAACTTATTCAACTTTGGAAATATCTTTTGAGTGGCTCAAATGTTTGGGAAACATTGTCAGGTTAATGATTAGTCAATAACTTGGTTAGGGGTAATTGCAATTGATTTTTTTTCTGTCAGTGAATAAAACAATATCCAAAACCCCAGCCTGAGGAAGAAAAGTTTCTAGGAAGCCCCTCCTTAAATCTTACATTAATTCTTAAATAAATGCTGAGTTAAATTAATTCTTAAGTAGATGTTGAGTTACATTTATTACTCTTTAAATGCTAAAAATCAAAGAGAAGAACTACCTAGTTTTATACTGTTTATATATAAGGGTCTTCGTGCATATTGTCTTCTTTACTATNGTAAATATTATAATTCTTTAAAATGACCTGAGGCATTAGAAGTCTAATGCACTATAGTGGAAATCAACTGATCTCTCTTGACTGTTTTTAGGCTTTGTNTACAAAATGCCAGGGGCAAGTTTAACTGAGTTTCTCACTAAACTCTTAATAGCTACAAGTAGATTGTTTGGAAAATGCTTTTGATTGAATAGGCAGATTTAAAAAGGTAAAGGCAGCCAGGTGATGATGGCTCATGCCTTTAATCCTAGCACTCAGGAGGCAGAAGCAGGCGGGTCTCTGTGAGTTCAAGGCCAGCCTGGACTACAGGGCAAGTTGTAGGACAACCAGGACTATATAGAGAAACCCCCGGTCTCGAAAAATCAAAAGCCAAAAAGCAAAAACAAAACAAAACAAAAAGGTAAAGGGCTACAGAGATAACGCAGTGGTTAAGAGCACATACTGCTCTCCCAGAGAACCCAGTTCAGTTCCTAACCCCCAAACCCAGCAACTCACAATTGCCTGGCTCTAGGGCAGTGGTTCTCTCACTCACAGGGGTTGCACATAACAGTAACAAAATTATAGTTATGAGGTAACAACGAAATAATTTTTTATGGTTGGGGGTCACCACAACACGAGGAACTTTATCAAAGGGTCACAGCATTAGGAAGGTTAAGAACCACTGGGCTAGAGGAACCTGATGCCCTCTTCTGGCCCCCAAGGGTATCTGTACTCACACAAACACACGCACACATATGCACATACAATTAAAAATTAAAAAAAATGTTTTTATAAGTTAAAAGCCCAATGTTCTTATGACATTCTCACACAACAATTTATAAGAGCTAAGGGAGTAGTATTTCTAAGGTGCAAACTTCATTAATATCTTTATATAGACAATGAGGTCAATTTTTAAACTTAAGAGTTATAATGCAATGGTAACAAGCAGCTTATCAAGACAGGCAGTGAATGGCTAGTTTTGCCTAATTCATCCCAAAGCCAACCACTCCCAGACAGGTGGGGTCTCCCAGCAAGGATCTCTCTCAGCTGCTCAAGCCAACTTGTAGTTGCTGGCAGGCCGTCATCTCTTTCTTCTGCAGCTGTATCAGGAATATGAGCACAGTCTTTCACTCTTCTGGACNAAAGTCCATGTGTCAGCCTAGGACTAGTCTGACACTTAGCTTCCCCCTCCTCCCTGCCCCATCTGACCTCTGACCTCCCAGCTATCTTCCTATCCACTGAGCTTACCTTCCACCCCTTCTTAGACTATACTTTGACATCCCCAACTAAACTTTCCCAGTGGGGCTTGAACAAGCAGGCTCCACAGCCTTGCCCAGTCCACCTTCTCAGCTGCTCATTNGCATGTTTTGCACTGGAACCCAATAACCTGTGCCATAGATTTTTTTTTCTGATTTACCTTTGGCCCCACCCACATTTTGTAATGTGTAGATGTTAGATAAAGATTTGCTTAATGAGGGAAAGAATTAGTGAGAGGAAGATTAATTACTACCAGCATAATCCAAGTATTTTAAGTTTATAGATTAGCCTGTCNGTTGAATCATCAAATTTTAAACATATTTAACACTTTCTGTTAAAATGTACTGAGTACTCGGGGCTGGAGAGGTGGTTCAGAGGTTAAGAGCACTGACTGTTCTTCCAGAGGTCCTGAGTTCAATTCCCAGCAACCACATGGTGGCTCACAACCATCTGTAATGAGATCTGGCGCCCTCTTCTGTATACTTAGTAAATAAATCTTTAAAAAAAATGTACTGAGTACTTACTATATGCAAGACACTGCTAGAAACCGTTTGCAGCAGTTTGGGGTTTGTTTTGTTTGGTTTTGTTTTGTTTTTTTAACTTTTTTAATCTGTTTATCTTCCTATGAAAAAGAATACAGGAATGTCATAAATCACACCAACTGTAAGTGGCAGAGCCACAATTCAAACCTAGGCTGTCTGATTCCAGAGTCCATGCATTGACTGTTATTCAGTCGTACTTTCTGATAAGCAGGAAATACATGACCTATAAAGCACAGTGTTGTGTCTCATAAGTCCCAGATCCTTAATGAGCAGCTGAGGTCCTTTATTTCGCATGTATAGAAATTGCTGAGAAGTTAGAAGTCGTTTTGCTCCTAAGTTTCCTAACAACAAAACCCATTACAAGAGGAAAATACACAGCAAGGGGAAAGGAGAGACACATTTGTTGAGCATCCCATAAGTAGGATAGTCTGAGGTGAAAAACAGGCATTAGGTCTTGAGGTCCAGCCTGCCTCCCTGCCTGAGCTANGTGACAGACAGGTCAGCCACAGTCCTCTTTTATATGTATATTTTTAAGATTTATCTTATTTTATGTGCATTGNTGTTTTGCCTGCATGTATGTCTGTGTGAAGGTGTCAGATCCACTAGAACTGGAGTTNCAGACAGTTGTGAGCTGCCACGTGAGTGCTGGGAATTGAACCTGGGTCCTCTGGAAGAGCAGTCATTGATTTTAACCGCTGAGCCATCTCTCCAATCCCCTAGCCACAGTCCTCTTAATGAAACAATACATCTTTAAATTTATAGATGAAGATAATATAAAAGGAAAAAGAGATTTTAAAATGAAAGGGGCGCATGGATCCTTTGTTTCTGCATCTAAACTATTTATGAATGCATTTTTGAAAACACAGAAATATGTTTAAAGTCATACTCAGGAATCTGATCTGTGTTTGCTGTCAATTTCTTCTTGCACCCTTGCCTGTAAAACTCAATCGAGCTTCTTAAACATTTTTCCTGTGATGCCTTTTCATCCAAGAAAATTTTACACACCCTNGGANACACAGGCACATAACATAGGTATGCCAATTAAACACTTACTGATAATAAATTGTAAAGTGACCTATTACAAAATAATCCTTTGGGATACATATAATTATACTATTTATCAGGAACAAAAGCAAATTAGCATACTGAGATGNGTGTGCTCTTTTTTTGCATAAGAAATTAAATCTTGGCTGAGGATTTGCCAAGTGTCTTCAGTATCTTTTAGAGTTGATCAATATTTTTACAATTGTTAATGTTGAAAACACATTAGTAAGCAAAATAATGGCAGAAGCATGTTGAAGGACATTTCAGCTGGAAATTTTGTCCTACTCCAAGTCATTCACTCAACATTTTTGTTTGTTTGCTTGTTTTTTGTTTTTCAAGATTGGGTTTCTCTAGTAGCCCCGGCTGTCCTGGAACTTGCTTCATAGACCAGGCTGACCTTGATCTCAGAACACAGAGATCTACCTGCTTCTGCTCCTAAGTACTGATTAAAGGTGTGCACCACCGTTGCCCAGCTCAACAAATTTTGAATGAAACTCAAATGTCAACTTTTAATATGAAATGCTCTAATCTGAAGGTGTACTAATTTGATACTTACATATTCATGAATGTCAGTAGGAAAATATTTTCAAAGTGTTTTTTTGGCAATTAAAGTAGTATGTTTCTATAAAAGTAGAAAACTTTGTAGGTGCACAACAAACACTACAATTCATAACATGGGAGCCTCAAATCTGAGTGAGATGTCTCAGGTAGCATCTGCTGGCATTGCTTGGCTTGACCACTCCCACAACACCAAGTGCAAAAGTTCTGCATTCAGAACTAAGCTGCAGGGAAGCCACACTTTACAAACACCTCAGATTCCTTATGCGCATCTAATCATCCTACGTTCAGAGCCTTTTACTGTTCCCAAATTTTCTGTGACCACAACATTCAGTGCCAAATGGAGTTGCAACCCACAGCTGAAGAAGCCATGGGAAGTCCCATTCATGAACAGTCATGGTTTAAAAACAGATTTAAGCTCTGCCAAATGAAATTGTGATTCATAAGCCTTGCTGCCATCGTCTGAAGGTGGCCCTACAGAAGCTTGTTCCCCAGAGCAGCACTGTTGAGAGATGGGACCTTGAGAGTGTAGTTAGGGCAGAGAACTCTGCCTTCGGGAATGGGTTGATGGCATCTGGCTGGACTAGTTAATGAGAAGATGGGCTCCTGATGAGAGGATGGGTTTGGCCCCTCTCTCACTTCCTTTCACTCATGAGATGCATTCTTCTGTGTTATGATGCAGCAGATGGCCCTCAACAGATGCAGTCTTTTGATCTTCTAAAACTGTGAGCCAAACCAATTTCTGTTCATTAGGAATTTCCCTGCCCGTGGCATTTTGTACAGCAGCACCAGTGGATAAGGACACTTGCATAAAATCAAAGCTGCATGCCTTTGCTAATAGTTCTGATCAAAGAAGAAGCTGTTCCTTAAGGACTTTGCTTTGGAAAGTTTTGCTGAATATTGCTCTTGGGTGTGGAATCAGCCATCTTTTGTGAGCACCTGGCCTTTGTAGATGGTTGATTCTCATCTGCTGCTGATGCATTCATGGGAAGCTGACTTTCTACCCCAATAAAGTGTGACTTTATTGAGATATTTGTTCCTCTTCTTTATTCTTACTTTGTTTGAAGCTTGTATTCTGAGGAACAGACAATGCAGACTCCTCATTGTGTTCCGTGCTCCAGGAAAAGTCTGAGAGAGGCATTTGAGCTGCCCTGTGTATAATTCCAAGATATCATCTGTCCTCTGAACAAAGCAGCTAGCAGAAATGGGCAAAGGTGGTTACCTAAATCAGGTAACCTAGGCCAGGCTCCATGACCTCAGAGTAAAACCCTGGACCGTCAAATATATAGAGACTAAAGAGCAAGTTCAAATGCAAAGCTGAACAAGACTCCAGAACATACTCTGTCGTGATCACCCTTTCTTGATGGTCTGTAGTTTCTTCTCATCACAGCAAATGACCAACAGCTGACTGTACTACACACCCCCACCATCTTTTGCTTACTGGTATTTATGCCATTGCCAGGACAGAATGATTCATGAAGCCTATAAAGCCGCGTTGCTTATGCTCGACTATCCTCCCTCTCACACCTGTGAAATGTTATCCCAAGAGCATTCGTCACATAAAGTCAAATGTAAAAATCAGACTTCCATCCAGTCTAATAAATCTCCCATAGCAGAGATAAACCCATGGGGCTTCTAACAAGAAGCTGCTATTGATTTTATTGACCATCAATCATCCAGCCAAGATTTTGCAAGGAAGTACAATAAACAGGTTTCAGCACGTAATCAATGGGGAAGCAGTAAGCGTTTACAAGCTGCCTGTGGTATCTGGCCCATTTTCTGCTGCTATAGAAGTCAGTCCACCGTCGGTGGAGCTAGAACATGGAGTGGTGTTAGATACAATATCCTCCATTTCCCACTTTGAGGAACAAGAAAAATAGAATGTTGAGATTTGTATAAATGCTGAATTTCAAGGCTAGCTCTAACAAGTTCAGTATTCAAGGGTTTCGTACTTGACCATTCTCAGTAGACCCCAAATGGTACATGCACAGGTATACCTAGCATAGAACATGGATTCTTTGAAAACTGCTTCTAGGAATGGAACCTATGACCTCTCGCATGCTTGGCAAGTGCTCTGCTATTGAGCTGTGTCCTTAGTCTATGCTTCTTTTCTTTTCTTTTGAGACAGAGTATCACTAAGTTGCCTAGGTTGGCCTTGAACTTGCAATCCTCCAGTAACTGGAATGACTGTTTTTNTTTAAATGTTTTTCAGANTATCAAGATTTCACAGTTTTTATGGTTGAGCTCATGTTTAGCCATTAATCCAACATTTGCATTGACCCTAGCATCTACAACCCACTGGACCCGTCATTTGGATGGATGTAACTGCCTCACAGTTAGCATGCCCGGAGCAGAACGCCTCAGCCCTCTCCCACTGGTAGCCATAGATTGACTCTTTTTATTCCGAATAACATCTGAAGGATGCAATTCTACAGTGGAGTCCAATTGAGACAAGAGAATGGGAACAGAATGAGGTCCAGAGGGCCTTCCCCAAAGCCTTACGAAATCAGCATATGAAAAAAGCAAGTTGGCAGAAAAGGAGGGCTGAGTCCCCTAGCCTGGCCTAGCTGCATGCCAACTAAAATTAGCCGGAGTGCTGGCCCAGGCAGAGAGGTCGATGGTCGTTTTAAAACTAAAATGCACATCTCTATTTAGAGATTTAAGATGCTGAGGCATGTGACCCATGAAGTTGTATGTAGAACTACATGTAACAGGGCATGTGTAGAAAAGCCCATGCCAAGCTCAGGCTGTGCTTGTGTCTCCCACTCCTGTCTGAGCCACTGAAGGCCTTTGTCAGGCCTGCTTCCTCCCTTGGACGTGGATTCTTCCTTAAGTTCTCTCACTTTGCTGTTACTCTCTGCTCGTTGTGTGTCGCTGCCTTAGTTCTGGGAAAGGAAAACTTGATAATCCCTCAAGAGGTTTCCACCAAACCCCCAGATCTGCTGGTACCAAAGTGAGGAATATTGCTTTCAAAACTCAAGATACCCGAGTAAGTACTTCAAACCTGCACAGTCTTCAGAATAGCAGCATTAGAAAGCTAAACAATGACTCACTTGATAGAGAAAAGTGTCAAGTTCTAGAATCGTCAAATAAGGAAAGGAGGTTAAGAGGGAGTCCCGGACAAGGCTTTCATAACTTTAACCACTTACATCCCAAGCACACAGTGCTCTAGGTGCAGGTACAAGGACATTCTCTGAAGTCACGGATGGACTTCTCTCCACATTATGAGGCAGATACCATTCCCATCCTCATTACAAATGGGGAAACAGAGGCCAAGAAGCCAAGAAGCCCAACATCATAGCTAACAGGTGACAGAGTCAGACTCTGGCCTTGTGCATTCCCTCTACAATGGTCAGTGACGCACAGACCTCTTGCTCCGCTCTAACCATGCTCATCCTCGGCCNTGTAAAGAGGCTAACCCTCATATGGAGAGAGCAGGTCCCTCTCAGTATATAAAAAGCTCATTATAACACTCACCCTTCTACATTTTAATTCAGCAGCTTCCAGTCTACTTATTCACAGAGATGTGCAACCGACACCACAGTGAAATCCCACATTTTATCACTCGGAAAGAATTCCCTGCTGTTGATTGTTTTTATTCTTTGGCTCTTTTGGGGGCCCGCCACCCAGCACCCCAATAAATATACATGGAGGCTTATTCTTTCTTATGAATGCCCAGCCTTGGCTTGGCTTGTTTCTAGCCAGCTTTTCTTATCTTAAATTATCCTGTCTACCTTTTCCTTCTGGGCTTTTATCTTTCTCTGTTTCTGTGTATCTTTTCTTTCCTTCTTATTCTGTGTCTGGCTGTGTAGCTGGGTGGCTGGCCCCTGATGTCCTCCTCCTTCTTTTCTCATTCCTACATCTTTTCCTCCCAGATTTCTCCTCCTATTTATCTCTCTGCCTGCCAGCCCCGCCTATCCTTTCTCCTGCCTTGCTATTGGCCATTCAGCTCTTTATTAGACCAATCAGGTGTTTTAGACAGGCACAGTAACACAGCTTCACAGAGTTAAACAAATGCAACACATCTTTGCATCATCAAACAAATGTTCCACAGCATAAACTAATATAGCACATCTTAAAATAATATTCCACAGCTACCCCCTGTCCCCATTTATACCCTCAACACTCCACTCTGTCCCCAGCACCCGGACGCTTCTAGAGTACTTCCTGTTTCTGTGGATTTGACTAATCTGGGTATTCCGTGCAAACTTAGTCATAGGATGTGTTTCTTTTTGTGTCTGGCCTCTCCCACTAAGCGTGGTTTCAAGGTTCATCCTTTACAGCACTTTGTAGCACACATCCGCACTTGGTCCTTTCTTGTGATGGGTTAAAAATCTGTAGTATTAGATATATCACGCTTGTCTATGCAAGCACACATGGTGAGCACATTTGCTCCCATGTCTCAGAGATTGTACGTAGTGCTGCTTGGATCTCTACGCACAGGCTTTTGTGTGGATATGTTCTCAATTATCTCGAGTGTGGTATAACAGGTGTGTTTGGGTCTTGTCCTTGGTTCCTAGCTCATGATGCCTCTAGTACCCTAAATGACAGAAGTGCCCACATCCGAGTATGTGGTTATGAGGTGAGTTCAGGCAGGCCCTANGTAGCTTTAGAAACTGGTCCCCAGAATGACCAAATGTGAAACTCTCATATGTCACCACTGTCCCCTGGCCTCTGATCCACAGGAATAGAAGGAAGCTGAAAGCACAGGTCTGTAAAAATCCCTGAATAGCAAGATTCAGGGGCTGCAGGTGGGAAAGCACATAGGCGCTAAGCAGGTGGCACTCCCAGAGAACACACACACTCCATTCTCTTCTTGCCCTGTCCATTTCTTGCATTCNGTTGTTCCTGAGTTCCTAGTTCTATGAGAAACTTTCAAACGTAAGCACAATATTCCCCTGAGTCACCCCAGAGTAGCAGTTCTCAACCTTCCTAATGCTGCGACCCTTTAGTACAGTTCCTCATGCTGTGGTGACCCCCAACCGTAAAATAATTTTGTTGCTACTTCGTAACTAATTTTGCTACTGTTATGAATCATAATGTAAATATCTGATATGCAAGATATCTGATATATGACTCCTGTGAAAGGGTCATTTGAGCCTTCAAAGGGGTCTTGACCCACAGATTGAGAACCCCTGCCTTAGAGAATTGTTACATCTGAAAGGGAGTTTCCCCAAAGTTGCAACCAAGTCAGACAAAACTCCAGGTAAGCTAGGGGCCTGGGACTTGTGACTGGCATCTGAAGTGGGGTAGGCTGTGAGTCTGACATGTGCAGCTTAGGTCAAAACCTACAGATATTGGAAAGTGGGAAGACACCAGAAATGAGTATCTGGGAGTGGAATTGAGTCATTTTGGAGCTTGATGTTTGACGCTTTGAGACTGT
Organism: Neotoma lepida; assembly: GCA_001675575.1. Lineage (NCBI taxonomy): Eukaryota > Metazoa > Chordata > Mammalia > Rodentia > Cricetidae > Neotoma > Neotoma lepida. The sequence goes on from LZPO01108548.1 coordinate 33,339, forward strand.
CAACTTGTTTTCCACAGACACTGTCCCTTCTTGCCGTCCATCCACAGTGAATGCCACTGTATTTTCTTCATCCTTGTCAACACACGTTATTGTCTTACTTTGATTGTAGACGTCCTAGAGGGTGTGAAGTGGTGTCCCTTTGTGGTTCTGATTTGCATTTTCCCAGGGACTAGAGATGTCCTTGGAAATCCTTGCAGATGCTTTTGCTTTTGTCCCCTTCCTTTCCTACTGTTTTCAACCCCAAAGGGCTGATTCCAAGGTAGAGCTTGGATGATCTCTGTCCAGCTGGCCTCACCAATTAGAAAGCCTAGGAACATCTTCACACAGCAGCCGACGCTTCCCTGGGCATGGTGGCCTTCCTCCTTACCCTGAGTTCCACATCTGACTGTGGTGATGGGAACTTCTGTATACAGCCATAAAACTCTAGCCCCGCTGTGCTTTCTGTTAATTGATTGACACCACTGTGGTATTTTAAAAAGCAAGTTAAGGTGCCAGAATGCAAGATTCTTCCTGTACAGTTGAAAGTTATAAACTGATAGAATTGTGGCACTGGATCTTACACATCGATTGCCCAACTCTTACTGAGGTGAGAAAAAACAACTGAACACTTGTTTAAATTACCAAAGTCATGTGGTACATCTTACTGTTCAAAAATGAAAACCACCTTATTTTATGGAATTTACATTAAGAATTCTGAATTTCCAAGAGCCCACTTTTAATTGCTTCTGTGTGTGTGTGCATATGTGTGCATGTGTGTACATGTGTGTGTGTGTGTATGTGTGTGTGTGTGTGTGTGTGTTTGTGTGTGCTTGTTTATTCAATGAGGCTCAGTTGAAACAGGATTTTTCCCTTTGGGGGACTTTCCCTTGATCTCAGACACCCATAGTCACTGGTTTTTGTTTTTTGTTTTTTTTATTGTTGGTTTTCTATCTTCTATGTCTATAATCACTAAAGTTTATTAACTTTGTTTTGTTGTTGTTGTGTAAGGGGGAATTGTGTATGTTTATGCCATTAAATGATATCCCTTCTTTATCGTAATATACTCTATTTCTATAAACATCAGCTTTCAGTAAGTCAGAACATTTGCCAAAAGGATCAGCCTGAGACCACCATCNCTCTCCACTCTCCNGTGGTTCTCTGTGAATCTCCTGGTTTCTGCCAACCTTNCTGCAAGCACCTTCCTTCATACTCTCTGCGGTTGTTGTTTTGCAGTGTTGGGACTAAAGCAAAGCCTCCAGCATGCTAGGCAAGCGCTGTAGTTCTGAGCTGTACCCCAGGCCTCAGCCTGACCTTAGTCCTCTCCAAGGTTTCCTCTCATTGGCNTGTGTCTGGTAGGCTCAGTCAGCTGCTGGGGAGTCTCCCTAGCCACCCCATGTGGCTTGTGCCTCCTCTGCCCTCCCATAGCCACTGGCTTTCTCAGCCCTGGCTTCATTCCCACTGAAGGTCCAGGGATGACAGCTTCTCAAATCATATCTAGTGTGTAGCAGCCTTAGGGCTGGCACAGATCCCAGCAATATATTATTGTAATGTACTTGGCCAACTACATGTGATGATAAAATAAGATTACAACATACACATCAGGGTCATTTAAAATGTGCTTATGTTCACCTTAGTTTGAAGGATGTCATAAAGTGATTTAATTAAATGCAACANGGAATCGATTGACAGGTAGCCATTGCTGCCAAGAAATATGAAGGAATTTTTGTTGGTGTTGATGACGGTCTCAGGGATTAAACCCAGGCTCATGTACTCTAGACAAGCACTCTAACTGCCGAGCTACATCCCTATTCATTTTTCTTTTATTTGGAGACAGAGTCTTGCTAAGTTGCCCTGACTATCCACTAATTCTATTTTCCTTCCCGCCTCAGCCTCCTGAGTGGCTGAGAGCACAGGCATCACCACACTATACACCGTGGAACACTGACTGGAACCTGGATATTCTGCTTAGATTGATGACTAGAAATAAAAAATAATTTATAACTTTCATCTGCAAATGGGAGATGATTGAATTAGTCAATAGAACATTATTATCTAAATTGAAGGCTGACAAAGANTGGCCAATTAATTACTCTTTCCTGAGCATGGCCAAAGAGTTCAATTATAATTTCATTCCATTAAATCATACATTTTATTATAACAAAGTTATCAATTTATTTTTAAAATTCTCTTTATTTTGAGTCATGATCTCTCTGTGTAGTCCAAGCTGGCCTCAAGCTTACACAACCCTCTTACCACAGCCTCATATGTGTTGGTATTATAGGCATGCGCCACCAAACTCAGCTTTATTTAATCATTTAATTTGCGTGCTATAGCTTGGGTTTGTTGATTATTAAGTTTTATAAAGCTTAGCAAGTACAGAAGGTTATACTGTAAAATAGTCATTGGAAATCTTACTCTGTTTTTCAGATATGCTTTATCTTGTGTATTTAAGGTTCACAACATGATGTCCCGAGACATCTGTAGGTAGTTCAGTAACTAGCGGAGTGAATCAGATTGATATACCTGTCATCTCACATCGTTACTTTTCTGTGACAAGAGCAGCAAATTCTCCTTTAATGAAGGGTCCTAATAAGAGTTTCTTTACTTTAGTTCTCATGTTGTACACTAGATCCCGAGACTCGATTATTCTATACATCTACTGTATTTTATCATTTGACCTACACATCCTAATTCCCATTACCATATAACTTTTATTTTTTGTATACTTGACTTTTAGGATTGTCTTGAGACAGACAATATATTTCTTTGTGTGTCTGGTTTATCTCATTCAGAGTAATGTCTCCAGACTTATCCATATTGTGGTAAGTGGAATAATTTCCTTCCTAAGGCTGAGTAATTGTGTGTGTGTGTGTGTGTGTGTGTACATCACTTTTTCCTTATCTTGTCATCCACTAGTGGATACTTAGCTGGTTTCCATATCTTGGTTATTGCTAATGTGAACCCCAGAGTGTTTTTTTTTTTTTGAAGAAATTATTGAACTAACATACATGAAGAGATTGACATAAAATCTACAGACATTGGACTTGATATCAGTTTCCTTTAGTGTTGGCTTATAGCTCATGATTTTCTTCAGAGGTTGAATCACATTGCTCAGTGGGATGCTCTATTCCTGCCTTCCTTCCTGTCCTACTGCTCTTTACTTCCCAGATATGATAAGGAACTTAGATGGCTTGTGTTCAGAACCCATCCTTACTGTAACTACACGAGGCTCCCCTTAGCCTAAGTGAAGTTCTTGTTAGTTCAAGTTCAGGTGCAGAAGAAAAGACTATTTGGCAGGCACTGCCCCCAGGTGGATCAGCTGCTGAGAAGTTCGAGCAGTGCAGGAGATGTCTAGTTGATNACACAAGCAAGCACTTTCATATATGCCCAGACACTCTCTGCATGTCTCCATATGGAGAATGCTCGCATAGATAATGGTGTGAGGCCAGCTCAAGCCCAGGTGTATCTGAGAACTGGTTCTTTTAATACTGAAGCTGAGATCAGGAACAGGGTTTTGTGGGTGAACTTGGCCATCAGACACAATCTCNTTTGGTGTTTATCTCGCTGTGAACTTCTCTATGATTTGGCAGGACAGTTCATTAGAACTGGTTTAGGAGGACTTCCTGTGTGTTGAGGCAGAGGGTGATGAGGGCCAGTGCTTCAGTTTGACTGGTNACAGGTACCTCACCTAAAGCTATAGAGTATCTTATACTTCAGTGTCTTATTGACTGAGTACAAATCACAACCAGCATTTTAACACTATACATGGCTAGGAGAATATGAGATATCCTTCAGGAATTCAGATTAACACNCAAGAAAATATGAGAAACAGGGAGTAGAATGGACCATGGCAGATACAAAAATTAGTCTCTGGTTAAGTATTTGTATGGCAAGTGTGAAAACCAGAGTCAGGGCCAAAGGACTAGAGCTCCAGGCAGAGGGTTGTCATGATAAACCACAGGGAGAGTGGCCAGTGTATGAGAATAGAGCTAGGAAAGCAGGGTTTACTTACCGGGTCTATGACAATCCAGGAAGCACCATGGGGGGGGGGGTGAAGAATATATGGTGGTTGGCTACATGTGAATTTGGATTTCTTTGCATTCCTAATCTCTGCAATGGAAATTGTAACAGATCCCACCTCCAAGGATTGTCATGAGGAAGACAGGAATAATGGCTTGAAATGTCCAATGTCTTCCATAGGCCAATGTGTTAACNCTTAGGGTACCAGCAGNGGGCGCTATTTGGGGACGGTCCGGAAACTTCTGACGGTGGGGTCTTGCAGGAAGTAGATTGCAGGAACACGCCTTTGAAAGTTATAGCTCTTTCCCAGTCCCTTCCTTGTTCTCTGCTTCCTGTCCACCATGGGGTTAACAGTCTCCTCCACGTCATTCCCACTGCCATGTATTCTGCCTAAGCAGGTGAGGCCAAGCTACTGCAGATGAAATTCTAGAACTGTGAGCTAAAGTAAAACATCCCTCCCTGTGAGTTGTTCTCATTAGTGTNTGCCACAGCCATGCAATTGTAACTAAGGTGGGNATGGTAGAAGTAAATCCAAGTTTTCACTATGTTTGCATAACTCCATTGTATCTATAAAAGCCTGGAGAGAATGGCCACACTGCTCACAGCTGGTTTCCTGAGTCCCTCCCCTGGGAATGAGAGGAATTCAAGCAGCCAGGCACAGGGTCCCTTTCACAGAGCACACACAAGGTGAAGAAACAGAAAGGGAAGGATCCAGGAGACAAAAAGCCACCGTGACCATTCTTTTGAGTAGAGGAGGCCAGTGAATTCTGAGAAGAAACCTGGGCTTTGGAGCCAGGAAACTTCATTGTCTTTATTTACTTGACTGTCTTTGCTAAGTGATTAAACTGCTCTGTACCTCAGGTGAGTTCCTCANTGGGANAACAGGCAACAGTGATGCTGCACCTGCTAGAGCAGGCCCCAGAGCTTAGCATTGAGAAGTCCCAGGCATTAGCATGTTTTCCATAAAACCGTACAGCTGTTTATACGGGTGCACTGGTATTCCTATGTTCTGGACTGTATTCTGACTGTAGCTGAGGACAATTGGAATGTTTAAAGTCCCTGCCCACCAAATAAAGGCTATTAATACCCACTTGCTAGAATATTCTTTTAGCTTTCACTTGGCAAAAGAGCCCACAATAGATTTTGCAGTTGGTAGGTTCTATACCAAATGCAGGTAGACACATTACNCAGAAGTTAGCCAGTAACAAGGAAAAATCCAGATAGACCAGACTAGCCACCCAGTTCCAGAATCTTGGAGANTTCAGACAGCTCAGCCATCCCCATGGACAATTTGTTTTTTCTTCTTTCCCGATTTTTGTTAAGATCCTTGATTGACACATGCCAATGGGTTTGCTAAAAGTTCATCCCATGACTTCAGGAAGGGCAGGAGAAATGGGGGAAAGGGTAGGCAGGCTAAAGCTGCTAACAGGGTGCTTCTGGAATGCAGTCCTATGTGAGGATGAGTTCTTGAACTGTTTGTGTAAACCGGAATAGGTTTTAAACTCATGAGAGACAGCTTCAGTGTGAAGACATCTTTGCTGTGTGTTTTCATATATACACGTATAAATGCACTACCTTGAACCCACGACACCAACAAATTAGCAAGAGATCTATAAATTTTTTTCCTCTAGGAAGAAATAACATATAGGGGAAGGAGGTCTCAGAGGCAAGTGTCATTAGGATCATGGTGTATTGATGTCTCTTTGAGTCCCTTAGATAAAACTGCCTGCTGCTGGCTGCTNGTATCTTTGTGAAGACATTTCACATCTCCAGTGTTTCAAGTTTCTCAGTAGGGGGTTTCAACCCTGGGGGATCAAAGGATGACAGGTGAGATAGCGGCTTCTTCCACCCTCCCCCTTCTTCTTTAACCTGGGCCTTGAAAGTCTCCAGAGGGCTTTATAGCCCTGTTGGACCCTTGTTAGAGGGAAGAGAAGACAGGGGGCAGAAAGGCTGCCCAGCAGAGGGAGGAGACCGCATGCTGACTGGCTTTGAATTTGATTCCCTTTCCCTGCAGAGCTACAACCCACAGGCTGATCAGTAATGACCCTAATAGCCTTGTTCTATAGGCCATACCTTTTGTCATTTCCTTACAAGGAAAGAGCGGTGCACAAGAAAGGCAAAAGGGAATTAAAAAGCTGGTTTTTGACGATTTACTTTCTAAAATAAGAAGTACTATATGACTGGGAGAAATGAAGAGTGAAGGCAGAACGGGTAAAAATGTGTCTTAAATATGTGTCTGCCTTCTCACTCTGAGCAGGGGACTCTTAGGCCTGGGCTGAGGTGTGACCTGGAGTTCTTTACTTCAAGGCACGAGCCACAGTTTGANNGGAATAAAGTGATATTCATTGCAGAGGCCAAATATATTTGGTTGTTGTCTTCAGTCTTTGTGTTCAGGTCCTTGTCCTTCCTTGCCTGTTGATGATAATTCAGTGCCGAAAACACCTTGGTTCCTTGGCGCATGAAGGGGTTAAACTCTCCCACTTTCACAACGGAATTTAAGTTCCAATTCTCTGAGAAGGACCAACTGGTGTCTTGTCCAACAAAGGGCCATTTATCTATGAGGCCCTTACATTCAGGGCTGAGGAAGAGAACAAACACAGACGGCCTAAGTCAGCCTCGCAGTGTCTTGAGGACAAACCCAGCAGCCCCCTTCTGAGTCACATACAAGCTTGTGCAGATGTGTCTAAAAATGATAAAACTAAACCTCAGCCAATTCAAACTATACTAATGAATTAGGTAACTGACCCTGAAACTCCCCTTAGCTGTGCTTGAAAGGAGCCTGAATGCTCATCTCAGGGTGGTCGCCATTTTGTACAGGTGATCNACCCCACGTGCATGTGGTATAATACATGCTCTTTGTTCTTACATACTGTTTGAGTCTGGGGTCTTCCTTCAGCATTTCCTCAGACTCTACAATATGTTTGGCTGACCTCAGACCACCTACCTGCCTGAGATCACTGAAGTTAAGAAGGACTGATATAAGCCAACCTCAGCATGGCTTGTTACTTTTAGCTTATATCAGACAGAAGGAAGTACAAGATTACAAATTTTCTAAAATAATTTCTAAAATTATTTAAGCATGCAGCTGCAAAAAAAAAAAAAAGTCACAGAAAATGTCAGTGTGGAAACCGTGAATGTACAGTATGAGGAATGAAAGGACCAGGATCAGCACAGGACATGCCAAGATCAAGTTCTCAGCACAAAGGAGATTTATTTGCCCTAGATGGACAAAGGACTGCCTCTGGATAGAGAGAGACAGACATGGCCCATAGGCAAATGGCAGTTTATAAAGGGAAAAGGATACACCCCTCACCCCCCATCCTGCCACCCCCCATGTTAGGATGAGTTGGTTTGTTTTGACTGGGCATGTTAATTAGGTGATCCAAAGGGGGCTTCTGATTGCTGGACTTCAATACTTTGATAGCTGAATCTTGGTAGTCAGACTCCGGAGGAGGAAGTGGCCAAATAAGGGACTAGACCTTGGTGGCTAGCTTTAGGAATGTAATTTAACAGTTTAGCAAGGCAGAAGGAAGGGGGGATAGGCAAGGCCTTCTAGAGCCATGTTTGCCATGCTCCAGCCTGCTAGAGTGCTTTAAGGAATTTTAACCAGTAGTCATACCTGTGCAGTTAGCGCTAAATCAGAAAACCAGAGCATCATTTGAGGACAGCCTCCTCAAGCTCCCTTCCAGTCAGCATACCCACCCCCAAATCCCCCACCCCCATGCCTGCCAAAGGCAGCCAGCACCTCTACTTCAAATGGTATGGCAGTTTTGCCTGTTCTTCTTGGTAAAAAAAAAAACATAGCTCTCATCCTAAAGGGAACAGGAACTAGTTTATTCTGGATCCATTTTGAGTGGCCATGGTCTGGGAGCACAGGTTTAGGTTACCTCAAATTCTGTGTTCCATCGTGGAAGCCATTTCACAAAGTTTTTATAGTTTTACGGAACAGAGAAAGTCATAAACCAAGGCAAGTTTAAATACGTCGATGGGTACATGAGGGAAGCAGTTACGGCAAGATGGGGGAAGCTTTGCTGTAGGCTCAAGATGCTCTCTGGTGACATTCTTAGCTTCTGGATTGGTAGAAGCTAGTTGTCTGCTAAGTTAATACATTCTAAAAGCTTTTTAAAGTCTATTGTCACAAAATGTTAGTAGTTCTGACATGGGGGGGGGCAAGGAATGACTGTTCGGAGGGCCAGAGTTTAGCCCAAGCTAATTAGCCTCTGGACCTGCAACATTCCAGTCTCTCCACAGTACTGAAATTCTAATCAGCCAATTGGTCTCTGCAGACACAGCTTCCTTTCAGGTGTTTTCATCCACAGCCCCATGCAGCTTCTTTTCAGGAGTTTCTGTGTTTTGNACAGAACACAGCATTACATGCCACTATACCGCACATAGTCACGCACGGCTTCTTTTGCTCAATTTTAGTTTGCCAGGCTCATTCAAATTGTTGCATGTAGTTTTAGGTCAATCATTCCTTCTCGTCGTTGTATAGTATTCCATTATATGAATATAGTCCAATTCATCTGTTGTAGCATTGCTTGGCTTTTGGACAGGTTTCAGATGTAGGCTATTATGAGTTGCATAGTTATGAGCATTATAGCACTTGTCCTTTGTGTGCCAAGGTAAGGATTTCTGTTGGGCATGTCTCAAGGAGAGGGATTGATCTTCAATGGGACACCCATGTGATCAGCAGAGCACCAGCCTGCAAAATGGTGTTACTAGCTGGTGGTGCTTCCTGCCAGCATCCTCATCCTTGCCAACNCTTGCTATTATTTGTCTTTCGTTTTAACTTTCTTGGTGGATGCATGGTGCTATCAGGATGCTGTAGTGACCAATGGTGTTAAGGCTTTCATATATTTTCTGGTCGTTTGAGTAGTCTTTTGGTCTGCTGTNAGTTGGACTCTATTGGACTGCCTTTTTCTTACTTACCTTTTGGAATACTTTCTAAATTCCATAAATACGTTAGAAATCAGAGCAAAACAAAATTGAATTCCCAGCCATGTTGATTTTTTTCCTTGCCATCTTGTCTTGTAAGCCAGAGAGGGTTTCCCAGCCCTCTAGGATTTCACAGCACAGCCCCTCCCGTAGTGCGCACTAGCCAGCCCTTGCACGCCATCGCTCCCCTAGACATACTAGAAAACAACCCAGAGAGAAGTGTTTTTAAGAGCAAATGTTTTCAAAGGAACAAGTCTTTCATAGATAAAAGTGAAAGCTATTCAGTCTACAAAGAAAAAGCAATCTGTTTAACTCCAATATTTATATTTCTGACTTTTTATAAATATGAATTTAGGGAAATTTTCAAGCATGAGTCTAGTTTTCCCTTTCTTTTCCCTGGTGTGTGTGTGGGGGGGGGGAGACAACAAACAAGCAAACAAAAACCCTTGTCCCTCTGTCTGCAGTTCTTTAAAAACCAATAATCACAGAACTAGACTATCACCATTCCTCCAAGGAATGGAGAGTGGCTCAGGGGGCCCCGCCCCTCCCTGGGGGCTTTATAAGCTGTTAATGGTTGTTGGAAGAGGGGGAGACAGTTTCTGTTGTGCTGTAGCCTGTGCTGCTGCAAATAGCCATTGAGTCACCAAAGAATACAANTAAAAACATTTAAGTAGAAGGGCAAAGGGCAACTAGTTGGGGAGAAAATGGGCATCAGAGGGAGCAGAAGGGAGGCACAATAGGCCAATGGAG